>SJJU01070678.1:0-13257 GCA_012932125.1 Conopomorpha cramerella | reverse complement strand
AAACACGTCTTCTCGTTCCTCCATTTATTTACCAAGTGAAAAAAACTAGACAAAGTCAATGTGACAACTAATACATAACATAAGTATAAAACTCTACACGCCCCCTCAATTTTATAATACAAACCCTTTTTAGTATAAAATTGGTAAACAAATATACAATATATATATATACAATAACCTAACTTCATTTTATATTCAGTTTATTTGAAAAATAATTATGTTTTAATTTTGGTAAGGCTTTGGTAAAGATGTCAGAAATATTTTCGTCCGTCGGAACATAGTATACAGAAATAAGTCCCTTATTATATATATCCCTAATGAAATGTACTTTGATGTCAATGTGTTTGGATCTTCTACTATTTTCATTAATTTTAATGAGTCTGATTGCGCTTTGATTGTCGATAAGGAATCGGGGTGTGACCTCATGTCGGGACAAGTCGAATACGATACCTTTCAGATACATCGAGTCGCAAACTGCTCCGGCTGCCGCCACATATTCCGCCTCCGCAGTGGAGAGTGCGACTGCAGACTGTTTTCGCGAAGACCAATGAATGAGGTTGTTACCGTGAAACACCGCACACCCGCTCGTACTTTTCCTATCTGTAGAGTCTGCTGCCAAATCTGCATCAGAATACGCGACCAGATCAGTGTTTCCTCCTGATGTGTATACTAACCCTTTATTTCTCGTCCCACTTAGGTAGCGAAGTATACGTTTTCCTGCCTTCCACAGCGTCTCTGTGGGTTTATCGAGAAATCTGCTCAGATATGCTACTGAAAAAGTTATATCTGGACGAGTGTTCATCGAAATAAACAATAAGCTGCCCACTAACTCTTTATAGGGAACATCGATAATTTTTTCTTGACCTGCGTTAAACTTTGGTTCCATTGGTGTGCTTACTGGCTTACTTTCTTCCATGCCGAATCTTTCTAATATTTTATTGATCATTTTTGTCTGTCTAAGTATAATTTTATTTCCCTCCTTTTCACATTCTATGCCCAAATAATCCTTCACCTCCCCTAAATCCTTCATTTTGAATTCTTCTTTCAATTTCGACAGAATATCCAAGTTCCCTAGCAATAAGATATCATCCACAAATATGAGTAACCAGCTGTCTGGACTCTTATACAAGCACATGTCAAATTTTGATTGTTCGAAACCATTCCCGGTGATAAATTCATGAAACCTCTGATTCCAGCACAATGGCGCCTGTTTAAGTCCATACAATGACTTACGAAGCTTAAGAATTTTCCCCTCACATTCCACTCCTTGCGGGCATTTGATGTATACATCTTCTTTCAACTCCCCATTCAAAAATGCCGTTGGTACATCAAGTTGTTTCACGGACAGCCCTTGCTGTACAGCGTGACTCAACATAGTCCTTACTGTGGACATCCGCGCTACTGGCGAGTAGTAATCATTCGTGTCCCTCTGTTGGAAGCCTTTAGCAACCAGCCTTGCTTTCTTCGTTCCATCCTGCTTTGTCCTAAATATCCATTTCGTATCAATCGCTTTACAATTTATACCCATTAACTCGCTGTCCGTAAATTCCCAAGTTCCTAATTGCGCATGAGAATCTTAACTCTTTCTGAATCGCTTCTTTCCAACCAACATCTTTCACTGCCTCTTCATAGTTCAGTGGATCTCCGCTACACAGGCAATATATAAGATTGCTTTGTTCTGGGTCAATGCCATAGTAGTTTGGTGGTTTTACCAATCTCCCACTCCTTGTTCTCACAACTCCTTCACTGTTTTCCCCTTCATTAGTATTCTCATTCTCTTCATTCTCCTGCTCACAATCTTCAAACCTGTCATCATCACATTCCACTTCCTCATCACGATTAGGCTCTTCATCTTCTATTCGTCCACAAACCACACTCCCGTTCGTATCATCATTATCATTGCACACCTCCGTATATTTGAAATCACTTTCATCAAACGTCACATCTCTCGAACCTACTATCTTTCTGTTTTCAAAATCCCACAATCGGTATCCATTCACATTGTACCCCACTAGCCTCATCTCTTTCGCTCTTCTGTCAAATTTTCCTTCCTTCGGTACTGTAGCGGCCCACGCTCTGCATCCAAACACTCTCATATTCCGTAATGTGACTTTCCCAAACCATATTTCTGCCGGAACCTTGTTATGAATAGCCGAGGAGGGACATCTATTTATTTGATATGCGGCACACTGCACCGCTTCACCCCACAGATATTTTGGTAAACCGGTTTCTAACATGAGAGTCCTAGCTTTATTATATATCGTCCTATTCATTCTTTCAGCAACCCCGTTGGACTGTGGAGAGTACGGCTGAGTATACTGCATGATTATGCCTTTATCCCTACTGAAATCGAAAATAATTTTGTTTTTGAACTCACCTCCATTGTCGCATCGTATTCTCCTGACGGTGTTCCCAGTTTGAGTTTCTATTCTTTGGACATAACTGACGATATTTCCCGCAGCTTCACATTTTCTTTTTAGTAGATACACTACACAGAAATGAGAAAAGTCGTCAATGATGGTTTGAAAGTAAACTTCTCCATTTATCGCAGGGTACTTACCGGCCCGGATAGATCTGTGTGGAGTAGTTCGCCGATATATCTGGATCTAGGCCTCTGTGTAGGTAAAAACGGTTTACGTGTCGACTTGCCCTCGACACACGGCCCACACACTTTGCTAGAAGATCGAAACCCTAAAATTCCTAAGTGTTTCCTGTTGGCATGACCAAGTCGCCTGTGCCACAAATTCTCACTTTTCGTAGTAGTTAAACATCTTTCATAATTTCGCACCTGAAAATTTATTCCATACAACTTCCCAAACATTACGCCTATGACATCTTTGTTATTTTTAGAGATTGACACACCGTTGTTATGGAAACTAACCAGATGACCTTTGTCGATTAATTTTTTTACTGATAGTAGATTATGACTCAAGCCGTCAACGACTACTGCTTCAATAGATATGTTGATACCATTTGCTTCCACTTCAAGTATACCCCTTTTATAAGCTGATAGGTACTGTCCATTGGCTACGAATATTTTGCATACGCTTTCTAAATTTTCAATGTTTATCATATACTTTTCGAATTTTGCTTGCACCAAATGCTGAGTTGCACCCGAATCCACCACAAATTTAATCACGTGATTTTCTCCGTCCACCACCAAAATGTTTTCGCCAGTTATAAATGCAAGCTCATTTTCACTGCCTAAATCCTTAACGACATTGGCTTGTTCAGAGTATTGGCCCGTTCCCCGTGTTGGATATCTTCCTCTTCCTAGGTTGTATTTTCCTCCTCTTAGGTCCCTGCGTCCATATTCAGCTCTCGTTCTGCACTCACGGGCTAGATGTCCAGTTTTACCACAACTGAAACATGTTATGAAGGCTGACGCTTGCTCACCCTGGTCACATCCATGGACTTTTATCTCAGCGTCTAAAAGCCTCGCCTTCACAAATTCTATATCAATGCCCTTTTCTGTGGTCATGGTCTCAATGCTTGTAATAACACTCTCATACTGAGATGGCATTGCCGACAACATATGGCAGATTCTGTCTATTGCTGACACCTCACACCCAGCTGCTTGTAATTCGCTTATGAGGCTGTCAAACCTCATGAAGAAGTCTTGCAGTTTCTCTTCATAACTACATTTTATCCCTATGAGCTTCCGTTTTAGATGTAATTTATTGAATACACTCTTTCTTTCGAATACCTTTTCCAACTGTTCCATCATCTCCGCCGCTGAGCTGCACTTTTTTACGATTTCCAAGTATTGGTCGGCTAAACATTGCACTATCAAACCTTTTGCTTTTGCATCTCGTCTACTTCTTTCCTCCGCCCTTGCTTCACGCTCTTTCTTCGATAATTCTCCCTCATGCTCTAATTTTAACAAAACATCCAAAAGTTGTCGTTCGTCTAACAACATCTTCAATCTATATTTCCAATTCCCAAAATTTGTATCCCGCTGTAGTCGCGGTAAATTCTCTTTCTCTGCCATTTAGCGCAGTGGAAGCGTTTGTTACGCCCAAATATAAAACACGTCTTCTCGTTCCTCCATTTATTTACCAAGTGAAAAAACTAGACAAAGTCAATGTGACAACTAATACATAACATAAGTATAAAACTCTACATTTATTTTGTTTCGACATCAGATATAAAATTTTTGAGCATACCTAAAAAACATATACAAATATTATTTTTATCAAGTGTTGTTAGTTTTGGAGATAAAAAATGTATGCTTTTTTTTACAAAAAGTATCGGAGTTTTATCCGCAACAAGCTTTGTAAAAAAAAAATTGCACAAATTTATTATTGAAATGAATTAATAAAAATATCAGCTTACTGTACAAATTCAGTTTATACTGCACAAAATAGGTCAGCTCGTCCGGAGTTTGTACGAACTGCTTTTTTTTGTACGTCTCTTTTTTCCACAAAAAGCTGACGTAACTGTTTGTGGGAGTTTTTAAAAATAGTACACAGTTGACTGGTACAGTCGGAGCCCTCTACATCTGAGCGTATAGTTGTGGCAAATATTGGCGGTATCACTCCTGGAATGCGGTTCGTAGGCTAACCTGCGTAAATGAAATAGTTTGGTTACCTAACAATTTCAATCGCTTGAACCCCATATAGTTTAGGTCATTGTAACCATGAATATACACTCATTACAGGCATACTTGTCTTCTTGACTTGTTTTTTTTTCTAAAGCGTGGCGTGTCCAAACCAACAAAAGTGGTCTATAACTTTAGAAAACAAATTTTACCAAACATCAAATAGTTTAGTTGACCTGACACCGACTTTCAACTACGGCTGGACGTGAAGGTTCTTGAGTGGGACGGCCATCGCCGGCATTTTATTTAGTAAATGTATAACTGTAAATACGGTCCACCTACAAAAAAATAAAAAAGCGGTTTGGGAAATTGATATAAACAGTGCAAACATAATAATATGTAACTGCATTTTTTTTTGTTTTACGATAAATGGCCCTAAGAAAGACAGCGGTATCAGATAAGGGTAGGTTTTCAGGACGGTCGCAATTGTTCTTGTTATTGTAGAAAAGCCGCTATTATCTTCTAGTAGAAACATGCTATACGGATGTGGCACTACCTATTAGTACTACAGTACCTTTTATAGTCTCCTCGTATCAATGCGACTACGCTCGTAGCTTGTCTACGCGTAGTATTTGCTACAACGTAGACACTATGAACAAGCGTTGACGTAGCGATGTGGTCTACGATGGAGCACACTTTTTCGTTAGATACCTTTTTAACCATGACTTCCCTATTAGCCTGAGGATCTACAGGCTTTTAATCCAACATCAATGTTTACAATTATGAATATGTAAGTTGTAATATGTAAGTATATTCTCGTAGCAATCGTAATTGAATGTTGTTCAATAGTGTTCTGAAATCGCAAACAGCAGGATTATTAACCTTTTACGGGTCCGACCAAAAACTCGTTCGCATTTCATTGTTCAGGGGTATTTTTTTCATTTTGCCTTGATAGGTATACGCACATGCATATATATCCCTTTAACTATAATATATATAATATACCTTAATGAACAGTTCAATATTAAATAATAAATATCGCGAGAAATTTCCCACAAGGTCATCTGAAAACAAAATAACATTCTGTGAGTGTCAGAGACTGATGTGCCAAATGTACAAACTTTTAAATATATACAATAATTAATGCAATACACAGAGGCACACGCCAAATGATTTAGCATTACTAAATATACCGGAACTTAATAACAAACCCACCACTCACAATCTTAAGGCAAAATGCAAAGACCCCAAACGGTTAATTTGTTCAAAATATTATTACTTACTAAACTACAGCGCACGTGGAAACTATGCCAAAAACTTTATTCAACATTCATAAGGCCGTCGCTCCTTCAAAACATTACGAGGCGCGATCAAATCCAACACTTCTGCGTTAAGCAACAGGGTCGTTATTCGCTCGAAACCGGCAATGTCGTCTCGACAGCTCGTTACGTAATTAGAAGAGGTGAGTGACCCCGCGACTTTGACCCAGTTAGCGGCACGCCCTATCTCAACTGTGCTGGGGTTTGGCCTTCGCTAATTGTTTTCTGAGATAAATTACGGCGTCTAGCCATCTTGACATCTCGAAATTTGTTGTTGACAATTGTAAAGGAATGCGATGTTTATCCGTATACTTACAAGTTGTAACCACTTTGCGATTTCATCAGCGTGTTTTTAGTTTTTTTTACTTCTTGGTAATTGAGTTTTTGGGCACGTTGTGCTAGTGTATCTTAATTTTATTCTAACGATGAAATATTTGATTTGATGTGTTTTCAATAGGATGTGTTTGCAATAACACACATCAAAAGTGTCTAGGGATCAAGTACATTTTAGAATATTGCAATAAAGAATATATTTTACAAAAACTGAATTCATTCATAATTTATTCAAAATGTGGTGATAAGTCATTGATACAAGTATGGGGAATTAGGTAGGAGACCAATCCAGAAGATTAGATTAGATTTAATTAAATTAGATTTTTTTAGAGCTAAAAATGTTCTTGATCCCTAGACACTTGACGTGTGTATCTTTAACTGTTTCCCGGACAGTGAACGTTTCTATGCGTCATAACAATAAAACATTTATTGTGTCTATTTTACTGTCCGTCAACATGTTAATTATAATGCATATAGAGTGTGAAGCTCTCAACATTTTCAGTTATCACTGCATTATGTGTTCATTTTCATATCAATTAAAGAAAGGGTTTTCATTAACAAAATGTATAACACACACAACAGGCGTTCCTTCCTTCTCGGAACACTCTTCACTGACGTTTAGTTCACATCAAGTAATCATCGAAATGTCGATGGGCTCATCCCCTGTCAACGGCGATGAGCTCACCCCTTGTCAACGGCGATGGGCTCACCCCCAACACGATGGGTTAAATACGCTTGGTGAATCGTGGGCATTTGCATTTGCTTAGCAAGTGCCTCTGCTTACCAGCATTGTTATCACCTGGGTGAAATGTTAGTAAATATAATATTTAAATTATTTTATTAATAGAAATTAAATGGAAGAAAATGCAGCACAGCTATATGTTTCTACTGACTTTATCATCATCACCATCATCAGTGACTTTATATTTAGTCAGTATTTTGAGTTATCTCTCTAAAAACACCATGTAAGAAAATCTCTATTAAAATAGTTATTGTGAAGCTGTAACCCTTAAAAGGAATAAAAGTAAGAAAGTGTCCTCACTTTGACTTAAAACACACAATGAAAACCATCTGAAAACAATTCGCAAGTTTCTGTTCCGACTCTTATTAATCTCTAATTTACTATAACTCATATAAAAGTGGTGTTTTAGTAGACGCGATGCGTCAAGAAATCCAATAGTAAAACAAACTTGTACAAACAGCATTGTACACATTTCAATAGGTTATTTTCCTATCAAAAGGTACCCTTGATCATTCAATAATAGAACTCAATTTTCTTTGTGTTGTGAATATTCATGATGTGGCCCATCTATATTCTATGTTTTCATCGGGCGTAATTACTTCATCAAGTTTCAATTTAGCCGGACGTCGGATCGTATGGAAAGAATAATTTGCTCGTCCTATGAAATATATATTTTAATTTTCAATTTATATTCCGGCTTCATGGAGAGTGTTTTTTGACGTCTTAACCAAACAACAACGGCTTATACCGTACTGGAAGATTGAGCTTTTTCATGATTTTAAGGACTGAATTTCATAGGTTACGTTACGTTGGAGAAGTGTGTTTCAAATATGTGGTGTTGAGTGTGTAAGTAATGCCTATGGTCTAGATTTTCATGTAGCAAAATTGTTGACTATACTTAAAGCTTTTAGTACGTGGCTGTCCTTATTTTGAGGATATTAAAAAAGTGATTATTGAAGTTTTTGTAATTGATCTCGGTTAATAAATTAAAAATACAGTTTCAGTGCGAAAAGTATTTCATGGCTAAAAAGTTTGGCGCCCAATTCCAGTTTACCGGATTTCTTGTGTTTTAAACAAAACAAGGGGAAATAGAGGAGTGCAAAACAAGTTAACTAATTAATGTTCGAGTGCTGAACATTAGTTAACTGTTCAGCAACTGTAGCCCGCGAAAATATCCTTGTCACACTATACATATACAATAGTTAGTTTCCTACTCATGTGCAATTAATAATAAGTCGAGAGTTTTCGATTAAATTAATATGCATAATTTTACTAACTTAAAAAATAATAACAATTTGTAGATGGGTTACCAATGTGATGGGTACCAATGGGTTACAATGGTTCAAAATATTTTAAGAGAAGCTAAAATTAGTTCACAATAAAAATATGTAGCTCCAGTAGCGAGCCCTTCTTTAATTGAGCATCAGTGAGTTTCACACAAAACATAATAATAATCGATTGACTAAAACGTCCGCGTTAGTTCTTAAATACCTCTTCACTGCAAGAAGAGTGAAAAATTAAGAAACATAATAATAATAATCATCCTTTATTTCAGGCAACTAAATATACCTGTATAAACAGGTATCGGCCCATAATACAAATTAAATACAATAAAAAATATTTGAAAATAAATACTATACATAAAGACATTAAACATATCCTTATAAACTATCCTTCTGCACATCTATCATAATGAAAGAACTGCATTTACACTGTACATGTAAACACACAACATACATAAACGTGGCTATCCAATCACAAGCCGTCTGAATGCGTCCCGGCGCAGATGAATGGCCACGTGACAGACGTGTGATCAGCCAATCCTGTCTGACATTGCAAGCTGTCTGAGGCCTCTCTGTGGTCATTTTAATCCGTGAACGCCGGAATAGATCTTGTTCGATATTCAGGCGACTTGTGGAAATGGCCAAAGGATTGATGGATTTGTAAAGTTTATGGTATACTAGCTGACCAGGAAAACATTATTAATAGTGTTTATCTCTCTAATATATGCATGTATTATACACATAAACCTTCCTTAGGAATCACTCTACCTATTAAACAAAACCGCATTAAAATCCGTTGCGTAAATTCGTCGTCTGTACCATACATACGGATAGACAGCGGGAAGCGACTTTGTTTTATATATTGATTCATAATCACTAGTGTGACAGACAGTTTTGTCGATTTATATCCACATTCTGAATTAAAATTAAATGCTTAATGTAATGTCTAAGACTCACCTCGTCTTTTGACTCCTTCCATTAAAGCCAGACAAAGCGTAAAACTTACTTGACTAGTAAAGTTAAGTAAAACTTAAGCATAACCACGGTTCACGGAGCTTAGTTAACCCAACGTGACAGGGGTTGAGAGCCCATCTCCTTTATAGGGTTCGCACATCTTATGGTTCGGATTTCATCACAATGTGTGCCTTCACCTTATGCGTTGCTTGGCATACGGTGGCCAAGAAAATAAATAAATATTTTACAACAACACACACATTGCCTTCTTCCCATGTTAAGTAGCTAAACCACTTGTGTTATGGAAATCAGACAACAAGATTTATTTACTTATATATTTTTTTTTCATTTAAATATATACTTATATAAATAAAACACCCAGACACATCCAACAAGTCCTTAAAAGCTCATCACCTAAGCACCTGTCAGCGGTGGGAATCGAACCCAAAACGACCCTACGGAGCAGAGGCAGACATGCTAACCACTACACCAAGGTTTATAAGTTTTGATGACAGTTCCTGTATCTTTGAAATATTAATAAGGTAGAGTTTTATAACATGACAAGGAAACAATTAAACTTATTTTCGACGTTAGGATGGCAGGTCACATATTCTGATTATACCTAGGCTCTAATAAATGGACAGAAAAACCCACAACCTCCTGATTGAATGAATGAAATATTTGTTTCGACACACAAGACACATAATTTAAAATAAAAACAGAAATAAATGTCATGCTTGAGTGCTGTGCCTCATGGTCGAAATGGGGTACCGGCTCAGCAAAGTGTCACTTGCAGTAGCTGCAAATAACGCTGATATTCTGCCGGCGCCCCGAGAGAGGAGTTTAATATGAGAGATAAACATATATGATTGCTAAGGCAAGTATCCAACCACTATGCCATAAAAGCTCGATGCTCTTATTACAAGATTTCTTCCATGTTAACACGAAAATATACCAGGATGGACGTGACTGTACGTCGTACTTCGTACCTACTTTCAAGAGGAAATTTCTAAGAAACCCCGATATTAATTGTAAAAGTTAAATTAAAGGAATACAATGGTTTCGCTCGAGGAGAGAAAAGGAGTTCACTTGAGGTGAACGAGCCATTGGAAAGTATGATTTTAGCTATGAAATTATCAGTAGATAAAAGATGACCCGCAATTTCATCCTTGCATTTTTAGTGTTTTTTTTTACACTTAAGGCAATTGGAATTTTAGTAAGGACCCCAAATTATTTGAAATAACAATAATAAATATATGCCATCCGGGTATTGTGTAGCTTTTTATCGGTGATTGACCTACCCATACCTGTTTAATAAACAAACCGTATTTTTTATAGTACCTTATTCTACATTCCGAGAGCGTCTGTAGTCCAGTTGGTCGGATACTTGACTTGTAACCGGGTACTTGACTTGTAACCCGCGACGGGTTCGAGTCCGGCTACTGGAGGTGTACCAATGGGACTCTTTTTCAGAGCCTATGTACGCAACGCAACGCTCGTACGGTGAAGGACAACATCGTGATGAAACCCGCATACCACAAGGTGTGTGAACCCTATAACGGCGATAAGCTCACCCCCTGTCATGTTGGGTTAAATATTTATGTGGGCATTTGCTTACTAAGCACGTGCCTCTGCCTACGCCGCTTTGGGATTAAAAGGCGTGAAGTGTATTTTTTTTATACTGCATTCCGAGAATCTATACTGCCGACAAAAGTAAATCGAGAGTTATTCTAGATGATAGTTCCCAAGTCTTCATTAACTTCAGAGAACTGCAATAACAGGTTTCATTCTTTACCAAAGCGGGCTTCAATCTGCAGATACTGAGTTCCCCTTTGTTCTATCACCATCGATATTTGAGCCGCTTTTCGTAAACGTTTATTTGTGAGAATAGTCACATATTTCCTCGGTACAATTTAATTCGACCATTTCTCTGTAACTGTTTTCTATGAAGACCAGTTTATTGTGACCTTCGTTTCGGTGAGAGTTTAAAGTAGGGTTAGTTCTTTTAGAAAACGGCATTCATGAGTGTATCGGGAATTCTTTCAGTCTACAGTTTGCCAATTATCTCTTTTATATCTGTGCGCAGAATGTTGAATATTCCTTTGTGACTGTCGTCATAATTGAATTGGAAACTATAGCACGTTTTCACATTCGAATGCGGGGAAAATAAGAGTCGCTATTACCTCTTGCGTGTAGTTATTGTCGTCTTTGTTGATGTTTAACGAACTGTTACTTTTGTTTTACTCAAGCGCGGTGCCCAAGAAAATGGTCTAACAGTTTACAAGTTACGTCCTGTATCAATATTACATGAGAAACAGAAAGTGAAGTATTGGTTGGACACAGGCTGTTACTCAGTGGATAGGCGCTGTCGCTTTACAACTTACCTTTTCACTCATATTAGAAGAATATATTAGAATTTTCAGTATAAAATGAAACATATAACATTCAATGAAAATCCCTTACATTTTCTAAAATGTATCTACAAGTCTCTAATATTTAATCACTCTATCTATGAAAAAAAACCGCATGAAAATCCGTTGCGTAGTTTTAAAGATCTAAGCATACATAGGAACAGACAGCGGGAGGCTTCTTTGTTTTATACTATGTATTGATTTTGATTTTGTTACACTTTTACCCGAAAATGTCTTCTATATGTGGCGTAACCAAAGAGAGACACCAGTGATTTTAAAGACCTCGGAATAGGAAACAATCAATTACCATCTGGGGTCAAAAGGTTGCACAAAATGTGTAATTCTGTCTGAAAAACGGACCGTTCATCTCAACCTTCCAATTAAGGTAACAGGCAACTCCAATTCTGCTCTAAGTTCCAGACGTCCTGTATAAGTGTTTTATCCAATTTGTAATCTTCTCTCTCCTCTACATGACAGGTTCCCGGTCCGGGTGCGTCGCTCCGGGAGTAGTGACGTCACACAACTGATGTGCTATCCTGGTGGAATGAAGACTGCGCCGTACCGAGGTGAGACTTGCCAATTTAGCTTGTAATTTTCTTGTACGAAAGGTTATACTTACGAAACCTTAGCCTGTGTTACGTGTGAACATTTTTTTTTCTAGATAATCAGGTATGTTTTTATACCCTCGATGCAAAAAAAGTTATAAGTTTGACGTATCTGTCCGTGTGTCTGTCTGTATATCTGTCTCTGGCATCATATTTGTTCAGTAGGTTTGGTTTTTGATCCAATCATGTGTTGCATAGTATGATAAACGTACGAAAATTGGTCCAGATGTGCGAACTATTCTCCAGACTCCCTGCTCCTCTACATGTAAAGCTTTTTTTTAGTTCGTGACCGTGGCACATTGTGTAACTGTGTGGAAACGTCGAGAAAACAACATTATTAATTTCTATATTTATACAAACTATATTGTTATAGGAGCTCAGTACAGTACTCATTCGTAACAAAATAAATATCGAGAGGAAAAAGTCTTCGTTTTTTTTTCAAAACTACTGGACGAGATTTGATAATGGCTACACCGTTAAAACTATCCCTGAGTAATATTAGGCTATATTTTATCTCAAAAATCCCACAGGAACAGGTTAAAACATGAGTAACACCGTTCGGTACAGCTAATCCTTTATACATTAGATTTTCGATCTATATCTTTTTTATGTTATGGATGCGGAGCTAAAATAATATTTTTTGTTATGTTAGACAGATTATTGTAAAAAGTTTCCCGTTTGCTTTGGAATAAAACATGAACATATTTCAAAGCTCTCGGGGGATATCCAATGTTTTTGTTTCCACACCTTTTCGACTAATGGAATAGCGTTGAATGGAATCGGACGTTTGTGGAAATACATTGTTAGGAAAAATGTTATTTTATTATAATTGACGTGGATACAAATGGCGTTGTTGCAGGATGTTATATATACTTAGAAGATGTAAGAGGGTAAGAGTAAGGAGGATAAGTGACATGGATAAAAGAGTTCTAATGTACTAGTTAGGCGTTTAGTGTGAATATCATTTAGTGCCCTTGAGCTGTTCACCAGTCAGGGATTCATCCGGCCATCAAGCTTTTGTTACATTAGCATTAAGTCACAAAATGTGTAGTGCTTAGATGTAAGCCCTG
>SJJU01070677.1:0-11892 GCA_012932125.1 Conopomorpha cramerella | reverse complement strand
TTCAAAAAACGTGGGAAGCGGAAAGGGGCGACGATGATCTTGCGAAGATTGGTGTAGGTGCTTTGGACTTTGCGGTTTTCCAGTCCAGACACAAACATCTAACATTCCAAGATAGAGGAAAGCGCTTGAAGTTACACCAGTTCATTGCTAAAGAAGCAAATAATTTGTTTGACTCCTCATTGTTCGAAGAAACCCCATCATCGTCAAGTCTAGGAGCTGACACTACTATTGCTCCTGAAGATAGTAAGTTGCACACATTACAATACTAATTTAGCTATTTGTAATGTCATGGAACAACCCAATCCTAAGTGTTTCTCAATAAGTCTTTGACTGTTTGATTAAAAAATATACCATTATTAGTATCATAAAGGAGTAGGTATTGAACGTAGGTTAGGACAACATATGATATATTTTACTAGAACACAGACAAATAATTATAGTCAACCAATGATGGTGCACTGGTAATATGTTTGGCATGCCTGATACAAGTTGTTAAAGGACCCTTGAGAAATAGATAATCTTCATCTTTCTATAGAAGGGCTCAAATAAAAATCATCAAGTACTCTAATCCATAGAACAGAATTGAAATAATGAACTATGCAATGTAATAACTACAGTTTAATCTTTACAGATATGTATGCATTAATACCTCCATTTGAAACCTTCCTGAATGTGGATAAATTTGCAAGACTGCGACATTTCTTTGAAGTAAGTGTCTAGTTATTTAGTATGTTAACATATTCACTAACTCATCCAATATGTTTAGCTAAATAATAAATAAATAAATAAATTAAGTAAAATATAATGGGTTACATCATTAAATACCAAAGTAATTTAGGCCTTAAAATTCACATAATATGTGAAATGTAAGACATGCAAGAACCCAGAGTCTGTTAATTTTAGCAAGAGAATTTATGTAAACAAACAAAAAATTTGGTTTAAACGAAGATAATATTACCATTAACTAATCAAATTCTGTTGTGTTACCTACACAGAATGATTTAAGATATTAGCTAATAGACTGGAAATCAAATGCGTTATTTGAAAGATGTTTTTTAATTTTATTAGTATGAACTTGTGAAAAAATGCATCATTACATTTTAATAAACAAGGTCTGTGCCCATGCGGTGCATTAGAAAGTTAACATATACCTGAATGTTTATTTACATAAATTCTCTTAGTGAAATGATGATGATTCGCATATTATTTATTTTGGTGATGAAAATTTACAAGATGAACTATGGTTCCCATCATTATTCTTAATATATTCACTCACTCTCTTTCAGAATGTGAAGCCAGGAGATCTGATAATTGGTGCTGTTATCAATAGGACTGCTTCTGGGATGATGTTGAAAGTTCTGTGTACAGCTGGTGCAAACTACAGATATGTTGCCGATATAAATGTGAAGGTAATCCTTATTTTCCTACAATAGTCATTATTAAATGGGATTTCTAAAGGAGTTACATGGCTAAGACTGGTCTGGCTGGACAAATCTATCTGAGAATTTACTCATGGGTCATGCACACAATTTCACTTAACTGCCAAGTAAAGCTACCCATTGCACAACATTTTGTAATTGAGTATTTACACTTTTATCTCTTAACTAAAGCTACTAATTGCACAACATTTTTCAACAAGAATGAATTTTATTTCATCACATACCTAGCTTTTCCATCTTCAGTCGTGATTATTCTGTTGCAGGCATTTTTACCTGTTACAAATATCATTCAAGCTGTTGACAAGAAAAATGTATCAAGAAACTACCTGATGAATGACACTGTTTGCTGTGAAGTCATTGAAGTTATCCCAGACACTGACAAAATGGTGTGTGGCATGAAGGGAGTCACTCGGGGATCTGATGATCCGCCTCCAAAGCCCCCACTAGGCCTCCTCAGCACTGACGACTTTCCACTGGTTTACAAGTATGTATAACACTTACTGTCTCACAATGTTTGTACTCACTGTTTAGCAGCTTTATTTTTAGCAACAAACGAAACTTCACTGCTCACTCTTTGTGAACAGCACAGTGATTGTTGATGGAACTTTATGAACAATGTGCACCAACTTAGGTTTAACAGGCCTTTAATGTTGAAGAACTGAAGATGTATCTCATGAATTTAACTACAATTATGGAACATGTCGCAGACCAGACTGTCTGAATTGAAGCAAACAATGGCAATACAAAAAAATTTTTTACACCTGTGTCTGTCATCACTTTTCAGTACCGAAAAATATACACTCATATATCATAACTGTGAAAATGATTTCAAAATCACTAGTGCTGCTGCGTAACACATGAACAGAACACGCAAAGGAATTTGACATGATTTTCTTTAGAGGAATATGAGGTGGACACATCCAATTTTGTGGAATAACAAGTTGTAGGTGTTGAAATCATTTACACATCTAAATGTAAATGGCAAAGGTCAGTACTCACAAGTCGTTAGGGACTTTGAAATGTTTCTGAAAAAAAAAATATGTTCCTACATGTATTAAAATAATATTTAATATTCCAGCGTTATAATCATTATGATTGGGCTTGTAAAATGATATTATCACACAACTGTTGGATTGGATTATTTGTTTATGAGAGGATTAGCAGCCAAAAATGGACAGTTATTAGCCGCTATACCTGCAATGGTGTGATTGCTGAAACCTATCGGAATGTCTTCTACCCCAATTTGCTGCAGGGCAAAGGATGTGAAATCTGCAGCTGCAGTTATTTTTAGGGTGTTCTTTTCTAGGTGTAACAACACTCCCGGCGTCTTTATGTCACACACGTTCCTACCGTATATGTTGACGTAGCTGAAACATATTGGTAACTATGTCACATTGAGACGACATCACCTAATAATAAAATGATGTTCCCCTTGTGTGTGAAAGAAATAAGCGAAATTTTTTTGAACAGCTTCATGGAACAGGTGAGGACTACGTACGTGTGACATTAAAACAGATTTTATTTATAGGATATACCTAGTTGTAATGTTTAATTAATATGCTCTTACGTAAATTTTCACTTTCTCTGTTGAAAAAGGCTCTTTACATAATTTAAATAAGTTTCCAAGTTGCTTATATCTATGTGCTCCATACAGGAAAACAATGGACATGAGGGGAGAAAATTATGAAGCTATTTTGGAGAAGAGCCCTGGATTCAATAATCCAAACTGCATCCAATATCTCTCGGAAGTGCTGGGAATAGCCAACATGCACTGCACCAATTTTGCTACTTTGAGGTAAGTTTAGTAGGCCTTTTTCAGCCGTCACCATTCTTAAATAATTTACTCGTACAAAAGATGTAGACGCAGCTCGTATTGTATTGTGCGTGATACACGAACAAAATTATTCATATAATTTAAATGGCCCATTTCAAGTTGATCTGATATTCATGCATACATACACTTCACGCCTGTCTCCCAGAGGGATAGCCAGGACATCACCAATCTGGTCAATGTATGACCTTATGGGGCGACCTCTACTCACCCGGCCCATTACAGCACCCATATAAATCTCTTTCGTCAATCGACTTTCATCCATTCTCTCCATATGATATTAATGTATAAATTTAATTTCCTTACTGTGTAGTATATTTATTTTTTTAATCTCAGGGGCGGATTCCCTTCTGCGGAGTGTGCAGATGAACTACGTCAAGCACAAGCCAGCAAGTGGGCTTTTCGTTCAGTAGCCGAAGGCATTGAGCACTTCAAAGCCGGAAGACACTCTGAAGCATTTCAGTGCCTTAACAAGGCCCTCAGCATTGACCCTAGGAATGTTGAAGGTCTTGTGGCTCGCGGAGCACTTTACGCCAATAGTGGGACGTTCAAGAAGGCCATAGAAGACTTTGAGACTTCATTGAAATTAAATCCGAACCACGCAAATGCCAGAAAATATCTCGGAGAAACACTAGTAGCTCTCGGACGTAGCTACGAGGACGAGAACAAAATCACTGAAGCACAAAAAGCGTACGAAGATTGTTTGGCAATTATACCATTCCATGAAGAAGCACAGAATTCGTTGGACTTTTTGAAGAGCAAAAATTCAACCACTAAACCTTTGATTGAACCAGCTGAGCTTTTATTGCCCGGTCTGACTACAGCCAAGTCTTTTGAGATGAAGGAGACTCTCAAGCAACTGTTGAATTTGACTGAGAAGAAGGACAAGAAAAAGAAGAAGAAGAAGGGTAAGAGCAAGAAGAAGCGCTCTAGCAGCTCGTCGTCGTCCTCCAGCGATTCCTCCAGCTCTAGCTCATCGTCCGAATCTTCTTCCTCTTCTTCCGACTCCAGTGGTAAGACAATACAAGCCTATTCTAAGGCAGAAAACCTCCAAAATTCTGTATTTTCAAAAAATCATGTGTTTAATATAGTGTGTCAATCACTATCTAAGAAAAAATATTTGCTCCTCACTTTTAGCTTTTAAAACTAGTTAAAAAACAATTTAGTACTTGTAGAACCAATAAATATGTCAAGTACTTTTTACATTGATAGTTGTATTCATATAATTTGAATTCATTTTATGGTTATTTTTTTTTTTAAACTAGGCGACGTGAACGATATTCTATACTAATATATTTGTGAAAGAACACGTCACCTAAACTCATTGCCACGTAAGAAATATGTTAAATGAAACGCTTGATGCACCAGACTCGGAAGGTCCTAACCGCAAGAAGAAGCGTCGGTCGCAGTCGACGTCGAAGCGACAGAAGTCACTGTCTCCACTGAGCAAGCGCATGGCGACTCTGGGCGACGGCGACCCGGCGGCCAGGACGCACAACTCGCAGTTCAACCACCCCTTCGGGTACCAGCCGCCCCCCACTGTGGAGGAGACGCCCGCGCCGCCCGTACGCTCACAGGCCGATATAGATTATGAACTCAAGGTAAAAACGTGTGCAATCTTAGTCCTGCCTTCTGGAAATCCACTCGAGCACATGTCTCTCATCAAGTAACACTTGTCTCGCTCTACGCGTGTTTGTGTACAAGAGACAAACTGTGCTCAAGTGTCGTACCTACAGATTATAAACAACGCAATAATTCAGAATACGGGTCTATGTTATTTTAGTTATACTAAATACCTGGTATTATACACAGCATTTTTTCTTGAACCATGACAGAAGTCTACGTTTTCTTACCTCTCTGAACTGTAGGTATTGCTTGTTTTAATTAATACTTTGAAACATTTTTCATATAACTAACTCAACCAGGTTCGAAAGTTCCTCGAAATGACAAAACAAGATTCTGACTACGAAGACAAAGTGCGCAACTTCTTGGAGGAGACCGCCACTTACAAACGGAACCGGAAGATGCAGGAGCTAGGCCAGCAGCCGCAGCCCACAGCCGAACATGATAAAAAGAAGAAAAAGAAAAAGGACAAGTTAGTATAATTTTGACTTTTGTCATATCAATGAGTGTTTAAAAAATCTCCAAATCTATTTACTAGTCTACTAATCTATGCCAGAAGTATTCTTTTATAATAGATGTAGAAGTAAAGGCTCCCATACTGCCTAAGAGCTACAGTCATTTTAAGTTCACATTGTGGTTTCCACAGAAAAAAGAAAAAGGAATCTAAGCGCAAGCGCAAAGAGCAAGAGCGGGAAGAGAAAAGGAAGGCTAAACTATCGAGACAAAGCACCAACACTGAATACAACCTGAGAGACTTGGAAAACATCAGCGATAAGAAACTTAGAGATGCTATTAGGTAAATTAGTTATACAGAGTGTAAAATGACCCTGAGCAATGGTCAAACCCAACAACGCTTCTAAGATCATTGCTTGGGGTTCTTTTTCACGCAGTATAGAAAAAATAATACGAGTAAATGTGCACCAATTCTGTATCTTAATTTTTGTATCACATTAATTTAATTATGTTACAGGAAAGAATTGAAGGGTAAATCTAAACGGGACATGAGCACAGATAGAGAATACGACAGGAAACACAGTGAAAAGAGGTAAATTATTTATTTTGACACATTTTTATAACTGAACAGTTTAGCTATTGATTATAAACTTACGATCTTAAAAAATATATTGTCTATTCTAAATACAGCAGGATATTGGACGAGATGGAAGGCCTCGAGGAGTTGGAGTCCAAGCTGAGCGCTTACCACAACATGGTTGAGAAGGAAGTCCTGAATAAGAGGGAGCAGCGGTCTCCGAGCGCGGACGACGACCCTCCGCCGCCGCCGCTAGACAAGCCCAAGTGGAAGATGTCCATGAGCGCTGTCAAAGAAAAGTTAGTATCCCTAACTTTACATAAAAATATAAAACTTCTCTCCTTATAACTACTTTTACTGAACGTACTTACTCTCGGTACTCTTATAGCATTTGAATTTTAATTCTAAAATATCATGTATTTACTTTAATTTTGAACTTGTTTTCAGGGTAAAGAAAAAAGAGTCGACACCTGCCAAGGGCTACAAACAACAATACGCATTTGAAGACAGTTCGGATGACTCGGAACATAACAATAAGGTAAGAAATTGAATATACCTTGTGTTATTATAATTATATAAGTTGAGTATTATTCATACCGTTTAGGTATGGGAATTAGTAAGAGAACCGTGGCTGCATTTAATAGCTACGAATATTATCGCGTACATACATACATATGTAGGCTAAGTACAACAATGTTTTAGTTTGCATAATTAGTGTAATGTTTACTATTTTAATTACAAACATATTGTATAAAAGTGGTTTTGACTGGTTATCAAATTGTAGTTAAAAATTGTTTTGTCAATAAATGTTTGACCGGTTTTGAGTGTCGAGTGTAAGACGGGATGAGCGTGTACGTGACGTAACGTGTCTGTGTTTGGTGTCGGCAGTCGTCGGGCCCGGAGGACAAGAGCGTGTCTGTGCGGCGCGCCATGGCGCTGAAGGAGCGGCGCGAGCCCGACCCGCCCGGCACCGAGCAGCCGCCGCCGCCGCCGCCGCCGGTCTGTACATTCTTCAACTATCTCCCAAACTTTACTCAAAATGTATCATCTTGTCTTTTCTGTCGGTCGTAGCGAGTACACGCACGATAATGCATATAACGCTACAAATCTAAGGACTAACCACTAGACCAGAGAGGTACTTGATCTGAAAGAAACAGGAAACCGTACTATGTTATGTCCAGAATTAAACCGCAGAAGTACATATTTGCTCCTTCCATATACTAAGAAACCAGGTAATAAAGCAGTGTATATAATGTAAAGTGTATTTGCAGGTGCGTAAAGGCAACATTGTGCTGGACAAGTTCGGATCGTTCCGGCTAGCACAGGAGGGCGAGACGGGCGTGTCGGGCGGCGGCGGCGGCGGTGGCGGCGCGGCGGCGGCGGGGCGGCGTGCCGAGGCGCGGCGGCCTCGCTCCCCCCGCTCGCCGCGACGCCGCTCCTCCCGCTCCTCGTCGCGCAGCTCGCATAGCAGGTAAATCTTATGTTTCTAACGTTAGGTACCTTCAGCTTCTCGTTCAACATATTCGCGCCGATATCTGCTTTAAAAATATTAAATCTACTACTATGTTCTATTAAGGAGTTTCGTTCCCTTTGATGTCCTTAAACTTTCGATATTTGATGACCAACAATCATTTTGTATAGGCAAGAAGAATTATGACCTTATATTGATCATGAAATTTCAATGAACTGTTCATTAGTTTATACGGTAAATCTAGTAGTAGCAAAAGAATATCACATCTGAGAAATTGTAAAGGGCATCAATCGACTAATATGTCAAGCATTGTGTTTTACTTTGATGGTGTAATTCTGTGTTCCTAGGTCTCGCACCCGCAAATACCGATCCCGGTCCGGCTCTCGGTCCCGGTCGGCGTCTAGCCGCTCCAGGTCCGGATCACGGAGGTCCCGCTCTCGCTCCGACTCTGGAACATACTACTCTCGATCCCGATCGCGATCTAGGTCCGGCTCTCGGGAGAGGTGAGTTATCATAATCGCGAATACTACATATCATACAAGGTTTTTTAAACGTTGTTTGCAGTGGCCACTTAAATGTAGTACTCGTAATGTCTCTTAGAACAATTTAGAAGTGTTAAACTTAATCCCTTCAGGAAACCGTCACTACCACGTGTCACGGCCCTTTAACGTGAAAAAAGAAACTTCTGAGTGTGTTGGACATTTATTAAACACCTTACCTTTATTAAACGTTGTACCGTTTCAGACTTTTGTAAGTGACTCTTTTGCAATGCGTCGCTGTTATCTAGCTGTACTAGTTTTTTAATGTGTAAAGTGAATTGGTATTGATTTGATTAACTCGCACGTGTCAAGGCAAGTAATGAGCAGTAAGATATGATATTAACCGCGGCAGGTACCGGCGCTACGGCAACCGTCGCGGGGGCTGGCGCGGGCGCGGACACTTCGAGCGCGGCACGTACTACCGGCCGCGCTTCAACGCCTTCGGGCGCGGCCGAGGTCGCGGCGGCGGCGGCGACTTCCGCCGCGACGACCGACGTCTGCACGACTGGCGCGACTCCCCGCGCGGCCGGGCCAGACCCTTCCGCCCGCGCCGCGGCGGCCCCAGAGGACGCCCCTTCATACGGTGAGCCTTACTTATTTACTGCTCAAATGTACCCTAAATACGCGCACACCGGTCTAAGTTTTATATGCTTACGTCAACTAATTAACCTTGTACAATAATATCTTATGGTGTGTAACTGAATCTTTTACGGTGGTTCACCATCTTTCGTTAGGACCTCTATATTGTAATTAAGAGTTTTATCATTAAAACTTGTGCCTAAACTTGAATAACACTTACACTCAGTCATTGAAGTCTTCGACTTCATTTTTCAGTGTTCAAGTTTGGAGTATCTAATATCAATGAAGAACTGGTCTAATGCTAATAATGAATTACAGTGGAGGTTTCCGCGACTTCAACCGTCGCGGCGGCGGCGGTGGCGGCGGGCGCTACTCGCGCTCGCGCAGCCCCGAGCGCCGGCGCTCGCGCTCCTACAGCAACGAGCGACGGGACAAGGACAGGGATAGGTACGTACATACGAGCTATTTATTACATACATACATACGTTTATTGGCTTTAGACGTCGCTCCTAACGTAACCATTAGCGCAAATTAAAGTGGTATGATTGGTGAATGTTTTAATGATTAATTAATTCTTATGATAGACGTGAAGTGTGTATTATTAATTTAATTCAATTGAATACCTTCCGCAACTTGGGTAACGCCTTTACCCCATATGTTACAACACGTGCATCCCTTACAACGTGATATTTCTTCCACAGCTACTCTCGCTATTCTGAGCGCGACAGTCACCGAAGCGAGGGCGAGTATGAAGAGTCTCGCTTTGTGGACCGCAAGGAGTACGACGGCAAGTGGGCTGACGGGAACGAGCCCGAAGCGGCAGCCGCCGACGAAAAGCCACCAGAACCAGCTAACGCTGAATAACAGTCAACCGGAGATAACAATATAACACAAATTCCTTTATAACAATATCCTCAAATAGCCTGACCATGAGTACTGTGCGAGCGCTTTCCAAGAAATAATCAATGACACTGCGATATTTTTCGTAGATCACAAATGCTCGTGGTCAGGCTGTAAGAAGACATGATGAATAAAATTCGTATGAAAACTTACAAACTAACGTAAGAAATTAAAACAGATTCTTAGGCTTAAATTTTAGTCATGTAAATATTATTAGACCTGATAAAGCTTTGTGCTATATTCTTCTTTCCTATGTACTTGGTTACGTCACATTGTGAGAACTAGAATCTATGTTATATTAATAAGTCAGAAATGTTCATGTCTAACATAATGTAATGCACTAGCTTAGTACATGTTGAATAAGAATAAATTTCCAATTAATAAATACACTTCTCGTTTCTTTTCATATTATTGTCTTGTTAATGGTCTAGTCTCAATAGTTTGGTTAATTTGTTTAAACAAAAAAAATCTCTTTTTTTTAAGCTAAAAATGTTCTTGATCCCTAGACACTTTTGATATGTGTATTTCATCTGTATGTGCATGTTATATGGCAAAAAACGTCACTCACGGAAAGCCCGCGGGGAGGACAAACTTGGGCTTTCGAATTTGTGGTTTCAAATTATTCAAAACCGAATTGTAATCTCTTAGCAAGCCCCTCGAAATGATGACAGGGGCCAAGCCCCGAGCTTGTGTTACCGGACGGAGTAAATGAGATGCGATAGTTTATTTACTCGCCGGCGAGCTCGCTTACAAGTCACGGCTAAATCCAGCTTGTTCCGTATGGCACTACTCGATGGCAAAGTTGCTATAATATTTAGTATATACTAGCAAACACGGCGAACTCCGTTTCGCCACCAGATGGCTTCGTTTCGTTTTCCCGCTTTTCTGTTGAAAATTTTCTTAAATTTTCTTTGCTATAAACCTTACGGAGCCTGAGACCTTTCCAACGAATGCAAAACCGGGGAAATCGGTTCGTGCGTTCTGGAGTTATAGCGTCAGGGAGGAAAACCCGACTTATTTTTATATAATAGATATAATATTTATTTATCTATAATAGTTAATGCTAATTATTTTTCCCAATCAGAAAAAGTGGATTAGGTTAGATAATCTTTATTTGTTAATTGTATATTAAGCTGGTTCGGCTGGTTAAAATCTGAAGTAAGTACTAGTGCCTTACTAAGTAGTACTAGTAAGGCAGTTTTACAAGAAATTTGTTGTTGTTTGTTGTAAAAAAAACTTGTGCCATTGAGATGATTTACTGCTAAATACGAATCTGTGTTACAAACGATAAAGCGAAGCCCCGAGCTAATGATACTTAACGGAGTATGTGAGTGAATTAGATGCGATAGTTTAAGATCGAATGGGAGGATAGACGTTTTCTTTCGTTTCCGCACCGCCCCCGGCTGAGCCGCGATTGCGTCAAAAAACCTCCCAAACGTAACCGGTTTGTAGCGGCCGGTCGACTCGATTCCATAAGGTGGGCTTGACACTGATAAGCCGATTCATATCGGTTTGCGGTTTCAAATATTTGTATCTGCTTCTGGAGTAAGATTTACCCACGTCTACCTGACCTTTGCGGAGGTGAAGCTACGCGCGGGTCGGGGAGCAACAGTAACATGGCTCAGTAGCTAGTTGCTTTACCTATACGTAGTCACACCGGGTTCTTCCACGTAGTCAAACTATTTTGTCAAAATGATTTGACGGCAGATTCTGTTCAAGTCAGATTCTTTTTAAGACAGATTCGGTTTACGACAGATTTTATACGGGCAGGTTCGTAATTAGGTAGATACTTTTATTAAACTTAGTTAACGAAATTACTGTGTTTGTCTGAAAAGAACAAATACAACGGTCAATTCCCTTTCCGCTAACGTAGCTATGACGAATTTCCATGAAACATTCTTTCTCCAGCCAACAAACACATCAGAATTACTTAACATCATTCTCAAACTTGACTCTGATAAAGCTCCTGGTGGAGACGGCATAACCAACACTTTAGTCAAAACATGTCATTCCACATTAATCTCCCCATTTCTTCACATATTTAACCTCAGCTTCTCCTCGGGAGCATTCCCAGATTGTTGGAAAACTGCCGCAGTAACTCCTATATTTAAAAATGGAAATAAATTGTGTCCTTCCAACTATAGACCCATCTCCCTACTTAACACATTCTCCAAAATTTTAGAAAAGCTCATGAACAAACGTCTCGTACAATACCTAGAAACAAAACACCTGCTTTCTTCCTCACAATTTGGCTTTCGAAAAAGCAAATCAACAGATGATGCTGTTTCAGCACTTGTTAATGACATTTCTAGTAACCTAGATAATGACAACAAGTGTATAGGAATATTTTTAGATCTGGCAAAAGCCTTCGACACTGTCTCTACAGAAATTCTACTAAGCAAATTAAATAAATTGGGAATTAGGGGAGTATCGCACGACTGGTTCGTTAGCTATCTTACAAATAGAAGACAGTATGTCAA
>SJJU01070676.1:0-47311 GCA_012932125.1 Conopomorpha cramerella | reverse complement strand
TACTCTGAAAAGAACAAATACAACGGTCAATTCCCTTTCCGCTAACGTAGCTATGACGAATTTCCATGAAACATTCTTTCTCCAGCCAACAAACACATCAGAATTACTTAACATCATTCTCAAACTTGACTCTGATAAAGCTCCTAGTGGAGACGGCATAACCAACACTTTAGTCAAAACATGTCATTCCACATTAATCTCCCCACTTCTTCACATATTTAACCTCAGCTTCTCCTCGGGAGCATTCCCAGATTGTTGGAAAACTGCCGCAGTAACTCCTATATTTAAAAATGGAAATAAATTGTGTCCTTCCAACTATAGACCCATCTCCCTACTTAACACATTCTCCAAAATTTTAGAAAAGCTCATGAACAAACGTCTCGTACAATACCTAGAAACAAAACACCTGCTTTCTTCCTCACAATTTGGCTTTCGAAAAAGCAAATCAACAGATGATGCTGTTTCAGCACTTGTTAATGACATTTCTAGTAACCTAGATAATGACAACAAGTGTATAGGAATATTTTTAGATCTGGCAAAAGCCTTCGACACTGTCTCTACAGAAATTCTACTAAGCAAATTAAATAAATTGGGAATTAGGGGAGTATCGTACGACTGGTTCGTTAGCTATCTTACAAATAGAAGACAGTATGTCAAATTCGAAAATGTTTCTAGTTCTGCTAAAGAGATAGTATTTGGTGTACCTCAAGGAAGTACTCTCGGCCCTACCTTATTTATTATTTATGTAAATGACATTAACACAAATAATCATCTTCACAATCACGATCAACTATATCACATATTTTGCTATGCTGACGATACTGCCCTTACATTTCACGGTAAAACATGGAAACAGACCCTTCATCAAGCAGAATCCGGACTACAGCAGATTAGTAAATGGCTTGACAAAAACCTTCTCACCCTGAATATTGATAAAACAAAATTTATATGTTTTCACAAGACGAGAGCTTCAGCCCCCTCACAGATACAAAACCTCACACTGCACACATGCGCTTCTAACCCTCTGACCTGCTCTTGTACACCATCTATAAAACGCACTGATTCCATCAAATATCTAGGGATTACAATAGACGAAAACCTCAATTTTAAAAAACATATTTCATCTCTATCGTCTAGAATTCGTAGATTAATTCACGTCATGAAGGAATTTAAAAACATCACCGACCGTAAAATAAAAGAACTTATATACAAAAGCTTGTGTGAATCTATTATAACATATGGAATATCATCATGGGGTGGAACCTTTAAAACCTGTATGCTGGAACTAGAACGGGCCCAACGTTCAATATTAAAAGTTTTATACCAGAAACCGTTTAGATATCCAACAACCAAACTCTATTCAGAACTGCAGGTACTAAATGTTAGACAACTCTTCATCCTTAAGTCAGTAACAATAGCTCACTCAGATTTTGTCTCTCGCACCAACTATCAGGAGATTATTCCCAAGCGAATATGCAAACTACCTGTTCCCACTACCCATCACATGTTTGCTCATAGATTTCCATTTGCCCTGCAACCGTTCTTGTTTAACAAATTATCACGTAAGTTAATCTTTTCTCAAAGCAATAAACCTCAAATTAAACAAAAATTGAAACAATTTCTGCTGACACTGGACTACGATAGCACAGAGAACATTTTAAATATAGTTTAACCACAAAGCAATATACCTACACATCTACTTAATAAATAACATTATTCTATGTACCTAATATTTCACGTATATTATATTTTATTTATGTATTTAAGTAATATTTATATTCCTACCATGTTGAATTCTATTCCCAACCCATTTTTTATACTTATTAGCAATAATATTGAATATTTTATTTTAGTTTTAAGTTTTTACCAGATTGCGCCACCAAAAGACTAAAATGTAAAGCATAGAAGGACCCCACAACTCAGGACTACCTACAGTGGAGGGCATTGTTAACCCTTAGCATTTAAGTGAAAATTCTAATAAAGATTTGATTTGATTTGATTTGATTTGATGTATATTGTGTTACGGAAAGCGCACTTTCTTTAAACTAAAATCCTCATGGATATCTTGTTAAGGGGGAGTCCTCTTACTGGATATTTATTATTTAACACCATGTAATATTTCTCTGTTTATTTGTTGGGATTAACTGATTATTAACTAACTAAACCCCCACTATGGTCTACGTATCGCTAGGGGCTAGGACCCTCCGGCTTACCTCCGTATAAGGTCAGAACTGCTCGAAAGCCAAGCCTTGTTTTGGGCTCAATAGCCATTCAGCATACTAACAATCATAGCAGCTAGTAACGGACACCGAGTCTTTACTAGGTACAACACTCAATGGGATACCAAAGACTCCTCTCGAGTCTCTACCAAAATCCCACATAATATAAAACAGTCATCTCCGCTGTCTGTCCCTATGTATGCTTAGATCTTTAAAACAACGGGACGGATTTTGATACGCTTTTCTTCAGTAGATATAATGATTCTTGAGGAAGGTTTATGTGTATAATAGATGCATGTAATAGCAACAACTGTTAATAATGTAGGCAAATCAACGTTTTCCGGGTCCGCCAGATCATAGGTAAACTAGACAGTATTTAAACAAAAATGGAAATAAGACATAATGTATGTACATTTACAGTACAGTATATTTGTATAGGTACCCGTTTTTTAAACATGAAACTATCATGTCGAGAGGGAAATCTGTAATACCCACGGTATCCATTAGTTACATGGTCGCTAGGTTAGGTAAGTTTTTAACCTTTCTACAAACATGTAAGTATACTTACTTGAAGTGCCCATTTAAGTCCTGGTTGATGTTCAAATAAATGGATTTAGCATTTCATTTACGCTCACTATGCTTTTTATCTATGTAGGTAGATACAGAAGTTATTATGACTGAGTAACAGTTATAATGCACTTGTAGAACTATTATATAAAAAGAAATCTAATGAATTGTGTGATGCCTACACGTAAAGCGTTAATTTACTATAGGTAAGTACCGAACGTAGGTGGGTACTCTTGGATAAGATATTAGGTACATGACGTAGAAATATAAAGATAAAAGGTATAGGTATTTTTTCAGTGTAGATACTTATCTACATACAACCGTAAGATATTAGGCTGGTGAACAGTTATAATCTGATTTTTAATGATAGTAACTAATAAAACATTTCCTTGATATTTTTCTTATGAAAATGTGCTGAAAAACCTCTTGGCGGTGTTAATGGTGGTAAATAAGTAATTCCTGATATATCTGGTATCTTAGAAGGGACTAGGATTATCATCCAAAATAAATAATACCTAACATAATAAAACCGAATTTGTTTAATCTAAGAATTAGTAAGTTCAACAATAAGTTTACGGCTATTTCCTATCACAACGTCTCTCTATAAAAATACCGAAGATTGTATGAAGTTCAACAATAAATAAAATTGGTAAGCCGAATTACATTTCGTGTGTGGCAATGGCAGTGCCCCACAAAGCGCAGTAGTGGTATGCAGGGAAAGCATACCGAGTGAAAGTAGAGTTATGGTATTGTGCGAGCAAGCCGACCTTCCGGCGGCGGGAGTCAGCTGATCGGGGTTGCGCAGTGCGCAAATCTCGAACCCCGGGACGCGAGGGGAGGCGACGGCGGCGACGACGGCGGCGGCGGTAGCTCCCCGGCAGTCGCGGCTGAGTCCCTGGCGCCGCGACCGCCGCACCGCGCTGTGATACCCCTAACAAATACAATGCCTCGGCCCGGACGCCCGCGCTGCACGTGCCAACAAAAAGCACTCTTATGAGAGACTCTACAACCATGCACGACACCTGTACCAACACTATGATCGCCCCGTCAATTCAAGAAGTTAGCGGCAACGGGCCGAAGAAGAGAAAAAAGTCTTTGGAGCATATCTGTGATAATGGTGAAGAGAATGTGGAAGCTGAGACGGGGCCGGCGCGCGGGTCGGGGGGCGTGGAGCTGCTGCACTGGCGCGACATGCCTCAGCATCTGCAGTTCAATCCCTACGTGCTGACCGGCTATCGGCCGCTGCAGAGCTGGACCGACTGCGTGCGGAGCCTCTTTTATTTTCACAATGAAACTATCAACATACTTACACATGGTAAGAGAATTTACTTTGTATTTCGTTTTATTGTATAACAACGTTGGTGTAAGTAGGCAGGTGGACGTGCCTACTGAGAAAGTGACACAATTGCATTGATTTTGTAGCGTGACCAGAGCAGTAAATCAACAAACGCGGTGACTACTTTGCATATCACGAGCACGCCGCGGCCCGGCCCCACGCCGCGCCGGCCCTCCGCCGGGAACACCGCCGCCCGCCGCGTGCTCTCTCATGCTCTCATGTAGCAAACTATCATCTTGGCTTTTCTTTATTTCATAATAACTTACTTGATAAGATACCTATAACGGTATGTACTAACGTACAATGCGAATCGGATTATACCTACTGCCTTTTTGTATCCTACAGCTACACATATTGTACAGCCTAGTTACACATATTGTACTCAGTGTTAATAAGTAAGCCTGGAGCCAGAAAAAGTTAAAAAAATAAAATAATGAAAACGAACGAACGAAGAAATTTGTTGTAATTTAGAAATAGTCGTTTTACCTATTAATTTAATTTGAATCTACATGTATAACCTAGGTATCGAGCAACGCAATTTACAATGGGAAGGTGGTGTATATGTGTCCCAATGGGTTTCGGAACCTATATAGGTACGTTACGCAATGCTCTTAAAATAAAAAAAATTAAACCATCCTATAATCACACCTTTGATAAGCTATACTGTCTTAGGAGAGTCTGTGGTCTAGTGGTTAGGTACTTGGGTCTTCAGTCGGAGGTTGCAGATTTGAGTTCGGGAGTACTAGACGCGTAGCAATGGGTGTTTTTCAGACCCTATGTACGCTACGCAAAGCACATGTGGTAAAGGAAAACATAGTGTTGAAACCACAAAATGTATGAAGCCTATCACTCTCTCGCCCCATGTCACGTAAAGTTAAATACGCTTGATGAACTGTGAGCATTTGCGTAGCAAGTAAATACCTTCCCCGCTTTGAGATTGAAAGCGGAAATGTATAATTTTATTTATTTTTAATCCTGTTTTGCTATTAAAGGGTACGTACACCTGTACTTTAATTTAAAAAGGGTTAGCAGTAAGAAATTCATGATGCGAGCGGGATCCAAAACAAGGCCGAAGCCGTCTTAGATTTTCCCATTATGCAACTGCCAACGTAGCTCTGTTATTTCAAGGTGCCGCCGCTCGATGCACCAACATCATAGAGCAAAATTAGGCTCTCACCCCTTCGAGTAAGGCTCACAATAGTGTTTATCCTATTAGCATTTCATACAAACGGTGAACATGTTTCCGTCGCCTTATGTAAATTACAATGTAGGTTACCGAATATTTTTCGTTTCACGAGCATTTTCAGCTCTGACAAATGTACCTACATACAATATACATGTATGTGTATATCCGTTCACACTTCTTCGTTCTTACAGTAAGTAGATTGGGAACCTGATATTTCTTGTAAGTGTTTTTTCATGAAATGTTTAAAGACAAAGCTTCGTATGAACGAAGGAACAGTAGATTGGTGCAACGGTGAAATTTTCTACTGACTTAAAAAAGTATAAGTTTAGCATAAGTTGTAAAGTTTGTGTGGCTGCTCGTCGGACATGAGAGAGTTTTAAGCGAAGTTGGAACTTTGCAAACTTCGCTTTAAGAAAACCCGGTCCCTAATGGAAAGTGCTGCTGGACGGTTAACACAAGTTTCTCAAACAGAATTAGGTATTTCTTCAAACGCTCCCAGCAGCGCAGCGATAATCAACCTTCAGATTTTACATTTCGTTTAAAAAGTAAACTATATATCATAATACATATGGATGGAAGACTGAGTGGATTTCATGTCGATAGTTGTTCTCTTCTTGATATTTTTCTAGAAAACAAAATATCCAATACCCCCGAAAAGTCCCACGCATACTAAAATAATCGAGGTTATTTGTCAAAGTCGCTCAAGCGAGTAATGTGTGAGCATGAACCTAATACAAACTGGACATGAGTTTGATTATAATGTCGTAGTCGGGTTATAACTGATTATAGTTGTACGTCGTTTTATTAATATTAACTGAAGTAAGCTACGCAACGGGTAAGCACATATATAATAATATAACAAAATCCATATGTCGCGGTGTTTGTTACCAAACTTCTTCGGAACAGCTTTACGGAATTTTGTATACATGTCGGGTAGGTAGGTCTATTTTTTAGCCAAGACTATTTTTCACTAGTTATATTTCTTCCAATATTCAGCATACAATATTGACCTCTGGGGTAGGTACGGGATTATTAAGCTGAACCTCTTACGATGGTAGACCAGTCGTTTGCCGGTTCAGTTAGTACAATGAATTAATCCTTTATAATTTGAAATTATCCCGAACACATATACAGGTATTTTCGCGCTTTAGTCGTATTGATGCGGTCATTTTATTGTATGCTTTAACATAATGTCGTTGAAGTCTTTCGCGTAGTCGCTACGACCGTAGCGCGTAGCTCGTAGCCTCCGTAGTCATTTGGCTTTAGTTTACCGAAAACGAGTTTATGGTCGAATAAACCGTAATATCCATAATATCCGATATCCGTAATATCCGATATCCATATTTTTGTATGCATTGACTCTCCTTATTTTTATCATAGACAATAATTAGAAGATATATACACTTTTGTTACTCTCTGATGTGGTGCCTGTAAGTAAGGACAGTCTCTAAGGATGGAAAATTGTGATTAGATTGTTATTCCGACTATTTAAGCAAATAACTACTTAGGATCATCCATATTCTTAACACGTTTAGGCAGATATTTGAATATTTCCTTATTGTACTTACACTAAGTACACTATTCCCTTATTTGAATTCCTAAGTATTATGTAATTATGTATAATAATGGTTTATTGAGTAGTGTGTGGACGTGGCTCTGTGACCCGCTCGTTACTCGGACGTTTATCGAATGGCGTGCGAGTGCCGTTTGCATTTTCTATTCCAATACTGACACAAACTCGGCGTTTCGTCCAAATGGCGGAGTTCATTTTATTTCTGAAAATAAACCATTTGTAAGTCGTAAGGGCGCCCCCAAAGCCCGCCGTGTTGTCGCCACGCCGCCGCCCGACGTCGCTGGGAAAATCCTACGCCTTCCTATTGTTTGAATATTATGTTTGCCCTGCGAGGGCTGCTCTATACCTATTCGGACAACTTCTATTTTCGAACATTTCAAAGTGTAATGAAGTGTGATGTTTAGAAATACAAATAATTCTTAGCTCCATCAAAGTGTCTTTTCTGCACAGTGCAGTTCCATTTCCCAGTACCTTGATAAGCTGTTTTAATGAGTAATTAGAAGTAATTATAGTGTATGGTTGCAAGTCGCAACCGAGGGCGCGGGCAGCCCCACAACTGCGTGAGGGCGTCCCTCGATCAATATTTGCACGACCCAACCGCCACGTGGCTCAATGCACTAATTCGCTGATCACAGCCTGTTTGCGATCAATGCCGCTAGTCATAATTCATACCATAATTTTCATCGGTAAATTGACTCTAGAAACGTCTAAGTAACTACTATTCAGGCGTTTGTATGAAGTTGAAAGCATTGTTGATAAAAGGAATAGGTATGCTGAATCGATGCCGGCACCAGCGACCTTGCAACGGTGTTGAATTGTGTTAAACACACTCAAGGATGAAAGACATGGAATGAATGAGTGGACACTTTTATTATACCTGTACAAATATATGTACTACCTTACCAATTTCATAACAATTGTATTGATAAGGTTACAAAAGGCAACCTTATAGCTGAATACTGTTAATTATTCTGGCACACAATTAGGTTGAATTTCTTGTGAAGAGTTAACATTTATAAAATAAGCAGGTACTTTATACTTTCGAGAACTTTCACTCAGATACAAAAGTTGATATTCTAGGTATTTCAATTCATTGACTGTCGTCTCTAAGCTAAATGGTATCCTGAAAATATGAAATATTCGTGTTATTTAAATTGTAATCATATTTTACAAAATGCTAGAATCGCCAACATACACATAGAATCGTGGAAAGATAAACAAAGTGTGCGAAGAAGCCGATAAATATATACTCTTTGCGTAGCCGATGTACTGAATGCGCAATTTGCGTTGAGCCACCGCAACCCTCATTTGAATGTGTTTCGAAAGAAATTGCGCAAGGGTTTCGCCCTTCTTATTCGCACACTACAACACACTAATGAATAACATTATTTTCCGTTTGTTTATATCGATTGTTTAGTTGCGTTTGAAGGTAAGAAGTAGTATGAGCAGCTATCGCCCAAGGGTAAACTGTATGACTAGTTATCAAGAGAATCTGCCTACCCTGTTTTCATTTGAAAGGAATGGAGTGTTTTTTTTTGTTTTTCCTAGCCTATTATGACCTATATCCTAGACAATCACAGTGAACGACAAATTATAACAAAAAAAAAACATACAAAAACCAACATTTAAAACATAGAAATTAAAAAGAAAACAAAAGCTAGATAAACACAGAATGCAACATTGAAGAACAAAAATAAAAAAATAATAACAATCTACATGAAAAACTTAGAAATAAAAAGAAATAAATAATTTTAGTTATTGGCTCGAAAAGGCAGCTAGCTCAGCATTTGTGCCAATGTAATAGGTATATCCAATATGAGAAATAGGATAGTTTATATTGCGATTAATGGATTCAATAATTTATAATGAAACCGTTAATCGAAATATAAACTATCCTATCTCTCAAATTGGACGCAATTACATATAAATGCCATCTTTTGTGAATATCGGTAGTCTTGGTGAAGAGTTCATTGGGAACAAACATCATGACACTGGATTTTTATATATTAAGATATTAGCAAAACAACGTTTGCCGTGTCAGCTAGTGTATTAATAAAATCGGTTTAGTTTTTACGGTGAAGAGTAACAACATCTAAACATGCATTCAAACTTTCGCATTCATAATCTTATTAGCTGACTCGGCGTTGTTTTGCAAGTGTACATTATTATTCTTTTTTGTAAACAACAATTATTTTTTTTATATAAAAAGTATTCAGTGTTACTTCAATACCTCCGGGAATTTGTGTGAAATTTTATTATGCCTGGTCAAGTAGTTTTTGAGTGAAAGCGTAACAAACATCCCTACTTTCACATTTAAAATATTATATTACGTACATAATTCACAGACATTGGTGCACAGATCCTTTGAAGACTACCTCCTAGACCCCTTTTAAGTTAGCACTATTAAATGAGGTATCGGTGAAAGGTGGCTAGCCCATCGTCCATTAACCAAATACGTAGTAACCTACCCCGGATATCCCTTAGGCCGGCATTTAACGCCACGTATTCGAAGAAAAACATCTGGTATCTTTGCTTTACGTCACGGACAAGCACGGGAATTTTAGATTATTTATATCTCTAACTAGTGAACCCGACAGACATCGCCCTGTCGTAATTAAATAATAATTTCCCCTGCAATTTTCTTACTTTTTTCATTAGAATTCTTTGTGACGTTAATAAGCAAAACATTAAAAAAATGAGAAATTATTCCACCCGGTCGCGTTCCCGAGTTTTGCGCTTAGCAACATTTATCTATTCAGTTTTATATTATAGAAGACTAGGTTGGTACCACGTGGTGTCACTCACGTTTTCTTTTTCGATCCCGTAGGAATTTCGATATAAAAATAGCCTATATCACCCGTAGATAGGGTAGCTACCTAAAGGTGAAAGAATTATAGAAATATGTCCAGTAATTTTTGAGTTGATTATTTACAGGCGAAAATACAACTCGTTTAGTACTTTATAATATGGTCTGACAATCGGAGAATTTTAGTGTGATGCCGTAAATTCAAAATTTAAAGGCGACCTGAAGTGGTTAAGGGATATTAGACGATAACCTAAGTACGCCAATACGATTTTACTATGTCCGAACTTACTAATGAAACAGTCAATAATTTATCATAATTACACTTTGTGAAAATAATGTCAGGTGCGAAACACACTAAGTGATTCTTAGTGTGTTTCCTGAAGACAGTTTAACCAGGTAATGCAATTCAACCCGACATCTCTGGAGGCAGAGTCAATATATTATTACTAGCTGACGCCCCGCGATTTCATTCGCGTAGTTTAGTACCTGCATCCTATATTTCAAGCGTCTAACTTGAGCGGTTTATCATACAAAAGTTTTTTCCCGATAACTCCCGTTCCCATAAGAATTTTCCAATAGCCTGTTGCACCTAAGCTTTAAGTGTACTAAGGTACCTGCATCCCAAATTTCAAGCGTCTACCTTGAACGGTTTAGATTTTTCATACAAAAGCATACTCAAAGTACACTAATTTGATTTATATCAGCCTAGACCCGTTTATCCGTAGTTTGTTTACTATTTGAAAAGCTTTGAGTCCTTCGCTTTAGGCCTGCACCGCACACAAAGGGACTTTGGAAAAGGCTAATCCACAGTTCAAAATAAATGAAATATCCACGTGTGGGGTAGGTACGAGTATAACTCTCACTATGTGATTTGCGTGTCGCGACCGCCACCGCCGCCGCCACCGTGCTACACTCATCATTTATTCAGCCACGTTTCGGTTGAAAATTGTTTTTTCATTCATACAACAACATACTTTAAAATGTTTTTACATTCACAAGACTAAATACAGGATTACATTATAAACTCAATTACCTACCTTTTATACAAAAGTACTTGGAACATTATGTATTTATCAAGTACTAGCTTTCCGCCGGCGGCTTCGCCTGCGTGGACTTCGGTTATATTGCGGTATAAAGGAATATTTTTGTTTTCCCTCGGGAATACCAATTTTTTCCGGGATACGTCTACAAATTTTGCAAAGCAATGGGTTCAGTAGTTACGGCGTGAAAGCGGAACAAACAAACAAACTCACTTTCCCATTTATAATATTAGTAAGATGTTATTGATAGAGCCTTCAGGACAATTTTGGTTACAGTCGAGGTTTAGAGATACAACAATTAATACATTTTCACAAATCTAATATATAAAATTCTCGTGTCACAGTTTTCGTTGCCATACTCCTCCGAAACGGCTTTACCGATTTTCACCAAATTTTATATGCGTATTCAGTAGGTCTGAGAATCGGCTCTATCTATTTTTTATCCACCTGCCAGTTGTATTTCTCCCAATACACGGGGTACAAAGGCAACTTATTATGGCAAAACAAATGTTTGCCGGGACAGCTAGTTAAATTATAAATTAAATAACAACGAAGAGAATTTTTTTTTTGTCAATTTATATGGGACCACCTTTGGAAATATCCTTTCAATAGGTACTCTAAATAGTTATGCGTGGCCATACTTAGATAAAATAATATTCGTGTCGACGACTTAAGTGAGACTAAGAGTAGCTGGTCAGTCGCTCAGAATAGGTATTAATTTTAATCTCCCAGAATACCACGGGGCTACGTCACCTCTAAGCTAATCTTTTGAATGAACTTTTACCTATTACATACTTGAACGTACAAAAGAAAACATGTATGTACAATATATACATGTACGCTGGTTACCCCGTAACGTATGTCACGAACAAGTGACTTGACTACACCCATGTGAAACATGTTTTCTTGGTGTGCGTTTGCACCGAGAGCCCATATGTTTGGAATGTGGAAACGTAGGTACGAAGCGTAACTAATTATTTACCACCAAAAACCGGAGAGAAAGAAGGGTTTTCGTGTAATCAATCTTTTTTTTAATAGGCGAATGGTGTTTATCGTTAATGGCAGTTACTTATTTACCTACGTGTCAAAATTTCGAAACGATGTATACTTATTGTTTTTACTTTTTACCATATTTGCTGTAAAATTCAGCGTTAAAGTTGAAACGTATTATTACAAAAAAATAACATCCATTCTTAATCATTGCCTAAATAATCATGATATACAATTTTATTTTACCTGAAATGTATGTACCTTATTTTTTGTTAATATTTTATATATTGTGTATAATTAATCTACTCTTTTATTCTTTTATTGTAATAAAAGAATGTTGATTTATCGTCAAGAAATTAGACTAGAACTAACTTGCCTAAACAATGATATCTCTTTCTGATATACAATTTTATTTTACCTGAAATGTATGTACCTTATTTTTTGTTAATATTTTATATTTTGTGTATAATAATCTACTCTTTTATTCTTTTATTGTAATAAAAGAAAGTTGATTTATCGTCAACAAGAAATTAGACTAGAACTAAAGCAAGCCCAATTTTGTAATATAGTGAAAGCAGCTTGAAAAAACTAAATGTTGTCATGAGCTGGTTTTGGCGTTGATGCCGCCGCCGCCGTGCGCCTAGTACGTCCAGCGTGTAACGCGTGGCAATCAGCGAGCAACGCTATTGCTTCAGAACTCAATTTCCGATCCGCTGTATGCTCCAATCATAGACAATCAACACAAGCCAAGTGCATCTACAATCTGCAAACTATTCGAACTGATATACGCTGGTAAAACATTCGCCTTGCGATCTACATAGATTTTATTATATACGAGATAGATTATATTTGAGTGTATGAGTTTGTTAATGACGATGAAATAAGCCAAAATCTGGAATTTATCAAGATATTTGTTATATTAATACGGGAACCTTGCGGACCATAGCTAAATACTATTGGTGTGATTTATAAATATTATTTACGTGTCACTTCTGTTATTAATTTTGAGTTGGACTGGTTAGGTATGTGTTACCATCTTTTTGATCCTAGGTCTACAGGTTGTAAAAATGGTCTACACACATCTTATTTGGACAGCGGGTTTCCTGACAACGTGTTCCTCAAACATAAAAGCTTGCAAAGCAGGATTGTTGTAATTAGTTAGAAGAATAGGTCTCGTCGGTCTGAGGTATTTCTACCTAAAGAATGTCCGCAAACCCTCAGTATTTAGTTTAATAACTATGTGGGATCCAAGACAGAAGGCTAGGCCTCCCCGGGATCTAGCCCAGTCGTCACTGATTGAACTCTTGTCTATTCTAGATGACGCTGTAGATCCCGGCTCTAACAGGAATCACAGTGGTGGGAAAGTGGGTGGGAATATCCCGGTAAACCTGAGGGTACTGAGGTACTTTTCTTATATAAACAAACTACCCTAGTGTTTATTGTGTTGTAGGTGGATAGTGGTGGATAGTGCTACTCTTTTAATGAAAAATTAAACTTGTAAAGAAAATAATTATTTTATCTTTCCTCCTTTCTCTCCTACCAACACCTTCAGCTTGTGAAGGGTAAACGACCCTCGCAGCTGATTATAACGAAACAATTACTTGCAATGCAGCCGGGGTGGCAACGATCCCTGTTTGTCATACGCTTCGTGTAAAAGGGTAATAATTAGAAGAATGACGAAGGAACGTGGGAATTCCAAATCGATAGTTTTTCGATACCAGCTATAAATATACATACAACCGTGGGCTTTCATTGTATTAACATTCCATTTGGGTTTTAAACCAATTTTTAACCTGGTAATTGAGCATTGGATTGAAAAAATATGCATAACACTTAGGTACAAGATGGGACCCAAAAGTACGACCGTATATTGTAATACTTAACGAAATAATATCTACCATATCTACCGTACACCGACGTGAACCACTATCGGTTGAAAACTGTAAAACATTCCTCAACAACACTAAAACCTTCCTCTACCACCTGTTCATGAACCACACGGTAAGCACCGTTCTCTGAACAGTATATTGTTTGTTGCAGGCGTATCCCTGGTGTACATAATGTGGGTGCTCCCGGGCCTGCTGCCGTGGAGCAGCGGCGGCGGCGCGGGTTTCCTGTCGCTGTGCCACCTACTGGGCGCGCTGGCGCCCTGGTGCGGCTCCTTCCTCTACCACCTGTTCATGAACCACACGCGCGGCGCGCCGCTCTACCACCGCCTGCTGCAACTCGACATGCTCGGCATCTGGGTCTCGCAGAGTATAGGTTTGTTTTTGCATAATAAATACCTAATATGTGTAATGCTTAAAATGTGTATACGAGTAATATCGCAGGACATTCACCCAAGGTCAGATTACTTCAAACTTGGATAGAGAACAAATGTCGTATGTGTGCCAGATACTTCTTACACACAGAGACACATTTACTTATTTATCACTACATGAACGGATAAACATAGGTGCACACAACAAAATTTGTGTTGAGGCACTAAATGCCTCAGCTCATCAATTAATTTACCAACATCGGAGGTGGGAATCGACCCGCGAATATCCTCCTAGCTAGAAGCCAATGGTAAAATTCGCTTTGTACCACTTCAGATAACCTGAACATTATTGGACAATACATCCTTAAGGCTAGGGATAGCCTAGCTTTTATGGTATGCGAATTTACTCGAGAATACTTTAATGTAGGGGTGCAGCCCCAAGTCCCACTGGCGATCCCTTGTTCCTTTCCTTTATCCTAGTTTATTTAACTATAGATACTGCAGGTACAGGTTTTTGTTTAACGTGCAATTCAATAAAGCTACCATTAGTAACGTTGTGTTTATTAGTGATGGCACATCAGTGAGCCATCAATCACAGGCGCGGGCTGTTTGCTTCATCCAGCAAACGTTTCCGCCAGTCATCGCCGATCGAAGTGACCGATTGAATTCAGAGATTGCTGCTGTTTTTAGCCTCATGTTCAACTATAGCTAGGTGTACGTACAATAAAACAGACGGCCGTGCCCTTTGAGGGCATTGATACATCTGTTTGATTTACTTCATGTCGTGCTGGTTATGAAAAGAGAAAGAAAATTTTATGAAAAATTTGTGTACCCGTGGGATTTCCCCTTCGTCAACACGAAAAAGGTTAGAACAATAAGAAACCATTAATTCGTTTTGTGTCAATTCATTTGTTTTACTTACCCGAACCAATTGCTCAGCAAATCACCGCGAGCTGCGATTGGTGAACATTAGCGAAAACGAATGGATCGAAATGAAAAGTCTTTTTTATTTATTGTTCCAACCCAACGTACCCAATTATTTTAAGGCGATATTTATATTAATTTAATCTAACATACATAGCAGCATTGGGAGCAGAGGCATAATGAAAAGGCATATGTCATCGTGCTCAAGAGGTTTCCTTCCTAATTTGTACTCATGGCGTGTGTAAAAAGAATTTATTTATTTAGTTTACGTACTTTACATTTGTAGTTTCTACATAATATACCTATCATAGGCAGTTTAGTCCGTTGTATTATTTATTTATTTTTAACGAATCGATGTCAAACAACATTATTCATTTCGTTGATAGAATCTGATAAAGCTTTTATTACTTACTTGATTGAATTCGATTTGCGGCTGCTCCACACATTCATGGCAATATCACCCCTACTCTGATTGATTTTACGACTAAAGTATAAGGCATGTCTGTATATTGAATGTCGACTTTGCACATAAAGACAAATTGATAGAAATTAGCTAAAACCCATTTTGTTATTTCAAAAATAACTTTTTATACTCGTAAATATGTATATTTATTTACCGTGAATAGTAGTTACGTACCTCATGTGTGTAAATTTAATAAAGTGTGGAAATAGTTTTAATCATGAGCAATAACGTAAGTACGGCTACCAGAAATAAACCGTGAAAATCGCATTAGCATTTTTTGCTGCTCCGCGAACAAATATTGTGAAAATTGTTACATACCTACGCTTTATACATATGTTATTGTATTTCTGGTGCTGTAGGTACTGACTAATACCCAGCTTCCGAAAGACACATTCGTGATAATCTGTAATTAGAAATTAAGAAAAAACGATAGTTTTAATATTAAGTCTAATGAGCGTACCGGAAACTGGGCGTGAGATACTTTACTTCGGATATTATATACATACGTATATATGTAGTGATGGTCTGAAACTATGTCATCAAAGCGTACAAACCAAATAACAGCTGTTGTCACTATATTTTCCTGTAGGTCTATCTACTACGCAAAATCTCCGCATTGTTCACTATTAGCGCCGAACTTATATACAGGACACTAACGATCGACCGCGGCCCGGATAGCGCATGCTACGGGCCACGGTCGCTTCCAAAGCACAATACAAAAATACCCGAATGCTTTTGTGTGAAGCAACGCGCATGGGGCGCCATTCAACACTTCGGGGCACAAGGCCAACGGTTCATATGCGTAACTGATACCTATAATAAAAATTCAATAAAAAACTGTAGATGTGTGCGAGTCCCTAAAATTCTTGTAAGTAGGTCGATAGCAAGTCGATACTAATTCTCATCCCATCAATCATCTGCGGAGTGCATAAATTATTCCTATCGTTTCTGTTTACCATACCCATCTTCTCTCCATCAAATGTTAAGACATTGCAAAGGAAAGCAAAAGGGGATTTTAACAATGATTGTATCATTTTACATCTTCCTATATTAAAACATTATATTCCCATTGACTGATTATACTTTCCATTAAAAGTAAAAAGGTAGTCGCAATCTCGAACAATAAATATCCATCAAATACGTAGGTCCCTCACGTAGTCCTCGTGCGCTCTGTCGTAACAAGATGAATGGTTTAGTGAATGGCTATTGTGTTACGCCTCGGGCGAGCGACGCTTCAGCCTGGATCTTGTGAAATATGATAATGCTCGCACATTTGGGCGGGACGCTGCGGCGGGCGGCAGGCGGAGGGCGCGCGCGCGGGCTCTAATGCATGGGAACTCCATGCCTGGAGCAGACACATGTTACGTAATACACTTTACACTACTTAGCTTCTAGAATAAATATAATATGTTCATATCTTGTTTTCTATTTTCATACGCTATAAGTATGAAATGAGAGACGGTTCAAGTACACAACGACTTTCTGAATGTCAAATTTTCGCTCTAAAGGTACTACAGTCAAAACTTTAAAAACATGTTAATAAGAATAGTAGGTATCTGTAACTAAAAAGCTATCAAGAAACCCTACCCCTTTAAATATCCACCCTCAACGATAGTACGCCGCACCCCTTTACCACGGTCACCGGCCGTCCCTAGTCCGGCTACCCGCCAGCACTGCTGTCCTCGCGTCACATTGTACAGACAGGTCAAAACATACATATACATATCTACGTACAGTTTATTAGTTTTTACAATAGACAGCTTGTAATTAAACCTGTTGACCGATTTACTTGATTAATACAGACAGTCAACAGAGATGCATATCGATGGTTTCCAGCCAAAAAGGCCTAAGCGACATGTTTGTCCAAAATGATTGGAGTATGCAGTTTGGATCGCCTTTTTTTCTGCGTCGATGTGTCTAGGTTTCATACCTGTATGACGTAGTTTGATGTCGCTTACGCGGTAGAGATTATGTATTTTTCTCCCAAAACATTGTTTTATTTAAACTTTAAGCCACTCTCTTGTAAAATTACTTAAATGTCGCTTAGACCTTTTTGGCGGGAAGCCATCGATATGATTAAAAAAATCGTTTAATTTTTTAACCGGGTATATCGGCGCGAATTCATTAAAAAAATAAGCTCGAAGCTTAGCTTGGTTTCTAGTTGAAAAAGCTTGAAAACAATATTTGTGCGCGTTTCATTACAAGAATATACAAAATAACAATTAGACAGAAATATCAGGTGTATTAGAGCGAATGAACAGTGCTTACTTAGACACCAATATGGGATAAATAGGTATTTTGGTTAGGTAACACAAACGTCCTTTATAGTTTGACAACTTTTCAAATAAAATAACTATTATATGCATAAACATTTACGAAAATATGAGACTTCCGTTTGAATAAATAATAAGTGTGAGCAGGCTCTTGAATGTGTAGTACAATTGTTTATGTACTTTTTCCTATTATAGTTTGTGCGAAATATTAATCATAGCTACTAGCTGCATTCATATTCCAATATGGAGTAAAAGGCGACCTAAAGGATATTCGGGAGCTATTTGAAACTACTTATCACTTAAAAGTAAACCTAAGCATCAGTTAATAGAGTTTTCAGTAACGATGTCACCGGAAGGGATTTTGAACGTGAGTTTATGTAGCGGTTCATACATACATTAGTTGCTGATTGATGATGGTGCTATTTCCACTTCCGTGAGTGGGGAACGTTGTACGCTATAGTACAAAACTGGAGCAAAATAACTTTAGCTAAATTTACGCTTTTTATGCAGGGGCTATTCGTTGGGTTATTATTTATTATGCATTCTATGATATAAAATTCTCTTGTTCTGAAGTGGCTGAACTGATTTTAAAGATATTTTTATGCATATATCGGCGAACCATATTAACCTACATATGTTTAACGGGCCGCTAGTACTGTAGTGGTAATGTATATTATCCTAAGTGATTATACGTATAATATGTATGATTACATTCAAATGATCAGACAATAATTTATATCGCTTATACCCTAGCAGTATTAGTTAATTGCCTAAGTAATTCTGACCATCCAGAAGCATTCGATTTATTGTCAAAATACATTCACCACCCTTCAGTCGACAATGATATGAATCGCGCCACGATTAATTATTGTTTATAGTGTAAGTTGACGGTAAATTGTAGGGCGGGCGGCCGTCGTCGGCGGCGGCGCGCCCGCCCGCGTGGCGCTTCACATAGGGCGGCCTATTAAACTTTCAGGAGTTGTGACTGTCACTTTCTGTTCTGACTACACGGCTACTATATTAAAGGTTAGAAAACAAGTTTAATGTGTTGTATTTACACCCAGAATAGTAAAGTTTCAATTATGCTGACGGTTTCTAAATTTAACTCACAAAATTACGTAATATATATATTAAGTACGTTATACGATATAGAAGGTACAAATAATAATTAGAGACAGGGAGAGAGATAGCGCAACGCTTCAGTCCGGGCACCAGCGCATCTTGCTAGGCATGGAACAGGCGAGTAAGGCTGGAAAGCATCACGATATGGGTCACCTTATTAGGCGACTGTGGCGGCGGGCGCGGCGCACTCAGCCGCGGGGGGTGGCGCACACCACAGACCACACAGACTCGAATGCCGACCGTGCCAATTAATTTATTAACACTTTTCGTAATCTGCCGCATACCTACAATATGCTCAAACAGAATTATAAAAAATCTACCTAAGAGTTTGGGTGAGTGCTGGCAGCGGCGAATGTAACCCTTTAAATAACATAGCGCCAGCCCGCTGAATAATTTACAATTGTGCGAGAGCCACCAACCCCAGGTGGCCGTATTAATGTATACCAACCGACACGTAGCCACACACACCGCACGGCGTACACCACTGACATAAAGGACGGCTAGAACAAACTTTTCCAACAAAGTTACAGTGCCCTTTTTGAAGTTTCACGAAACAGTACGAGATAAGCTTACCTGTAATACCTCCCGGAGTATAAAGTAGGCAACCTCTGAGTGAGTGGAGCCCTCTTCAGATCGCTATTGAAGATCTCTGCGGCACTCAAATGACTCGGGGCTCTTGAGAACAAGGGCAACCTTATTGTAGTCAACTTAAATAGATAACCCATCTCGAACGGTAAAAGATCTTTCGCTTTTAGCAGAAATAATGTTGTTGAAAAGTCGAGGGATCTTCGTCTCAATTACTTGCAAAACTAATCTGAAGTTCGATTATTCGACCCGATTTTTCTTCATTAATTTTTTTCTCTATCGCACGTTAAAGTAGAATTACTACGAGGCGTAGACGCGTAGAACTACCACAATCGTAGCTAACTACGAGTATTTAGCGGGTTACACTACTCTAAAAGAGTACATTACGTATTTTTGAAGCCCCGACTGATGATTAAGTATGTAGTTTTCTAGAGATCAGCGGACTGGGGCTATTTCCTAACGATTTTTATGTAACTAATTATGAACTTGTATCAAATAAACGAGAGTACAATCCTAATGATCAATATAAATAGTCCAGAAGGAATAAACTGAAAAGTGATTACATAAGTCTGTGTCCATTAGTGGTCGAATATGGGCTGATGATATTGAGGAGGAACACACACATTGCCTTCATCCCATGTTAAGTAGCTAGAGCACTTGTGTTATGGAAATCAGACAACGAAATACTTATATACTTTTACTTATTATTTTTTTTTTCATTTCAATACATACTTATATAAATAAAACACCCATACACATCCCACAAGTGCTTAAAATCTCATCACCTAAGCACCTGTCAGCGGTGGGAATCGAACCCACGGCAGACAAGGCAGACATGCTGACCACTACACCAACGGGCCAAAAAGTTTTTACCGTGTATTACGGCGCAAAACTGATCAAAGATGAGCATTCAGCTTACCTTCAACCTTACGTTGCTACATTCATTGTTCATTATTACCCTGTATAAACTTTTAATATAGGTTATGTCAGAGCGCTTTTATTTAAAAAAAACGGCTTAAATAACAATAACTCAAATAAATATCGAAGTATACGATGCCACTTCGAACTACCATTGTAAAATTAAGTAACAATTTTTAGGTATAGGCGACTCTACAGGTTTATACCATTATATACGGGTACCAATATTGGAGGTGCAACTACATCAGTCTCCTAAACCGCTGAAGCGAGCTTCCGCTCCCCGCCCCCGTTCACCGCAAGCTCCGCACACTGGACCAGCAGCAGCATGATTAACGAGCCCTGCCAATTTCACTTTGCACTGAAAGGCCACCTCTAAGTGGTGGTGGTGATACTATCACTCCTCTGGTGATAGTATCACCATCCACGAAGGAACATCATTTCAGCATACATTTTCATTAAATTACTTTTAGGATTTAAAACTCCTTCTTACTATAGTATGACATTAATTTTATTCTTCGTAATGCTTCATATGTGAGGAAAATGTAATAATCCAAGGCAATTGTTTCTTGTATTTTCTACTTTGTTATTTACTATTTGTCCTGTACTGTGGCGTGAATAATTACGTTTATTTCTATCTTTCTATTATTTATGTTATTCGTTAATATAATAGAAAAATAAAGATATCCTTGGTGTGAACGTCACTCATCCTAGACTTATTGTTGTCTATTATTTTTAGGCGCCAGACCAGCACGAGACTTTTTACTACTATATTCTTATCAGTCATTACACTTTTTGAAAGAACAGGGTGTAATGGAATGGTGTAGCGGAAGTTAAACATCCGATAAATAAAACATTAGTTAAAGGATCAAAATAAGTTAATTAAGAATATTATTTTCTAAGAAATTAAACTAATTGCCTATCACGTTTAATAAAATGGGAAGTCTATCGATGTATCTATCGGAAATAGTCTTTAAAAAGTCGATTAATATCTTTCCGTAAAATGTTTTACTAACGCTCCGGTGGTTCTAATCGTATACATTAGGTCTATGAAAACTTTAAAAGAGTTAATAATTACCACTGCACTCAATTCCCACTGTGACACCCTGTATAAGGTGCTACGCAGCGTGCAACGGAGCGTATTTAGCGTTCCTAGATAACTAACTAGGTATTTTAAATCGAAAAATAAAATAAATAATTAAAGGTTGGGGCTTCGCCACAGGTATGGGAGAAAATATAGTGCTCATAACATAATATATATATGTGCACACAACCAATTATTATTCTTACCATGATTGAATATTTTCTATCAAATCATAAATATATGCCAATAGACAGTATGCTTAGTATCAGCTATTGAATTGTTATGAAGACAAAAAATAGGTAAGTATAGGAGTAGGTCATGTGTTATTTCTTTTATACTACTAGTGGACGCCCCGCTATTTCATTCGCGCACTACTACCACCTATACATAAAATACTACCACCAAGTTTTAAAGCAGAACACTAAAATTATACCAGAACTCTACAATTAACGTTTTTCTCATATTAACTTATATCCCGCTCTTTATGGGATGATTTTTGAAAAATACTTTCTCATCTCAGGTAAATATTGTGAAACTGGGGCTGAGCGTTGATGAGTCAGTGACGAATAAATCCGTCAGGAAAAAAACGCAATAAAATATTTTATTACTAAAATACTTTATTGCGTTTTTTTTCAGTTTTTTATTGCTTGCCTGTATAATTACCATTACTTACTGTACCACTCTTAGGTAGAAGTAGATTCTTCGCTTTCGCTATTCGCTAACATACTGAGAGCAGTAGTCGTTTCGTTTAGTAGATGTGAGAGCTGGTGAAGTAGATGCCTTCTTTCGAGCGAGCTTAGCCCGAAAAGTAACGCAAACAAACAACCATTTTTAAATTAACTAATAACCTTACTAATAACTAGAAAAACATATCTTATATTCATTGTATTTGTTGACAAAAAACTTGTTCAAGGAAAAATGTAATAAACCCGTACTTTTGCAATCTTTTTATTTACAAAAACCATAAAAGTACGGATCAAATTTTTACGAGGCATAAATATTTTACGGCTCTAATTCATGGCATACTTTCGTAAATCATAACGCGCAATATAAGGGAGATATGAATTTACAGATTTATTTATTACAAACTAATCATTTTTTCATAGTTGTCTGAAACAAAGTATTTTGAGCACATCTACAATATACACAATTACATGTATACAAGCCTCTACTACTATTTGTCTTTGCTGGTTTCATACAAATGTTTATTCAATAAGAGCGTTAATTCAACATGACATAGAGAAATAAAAACTACGTAAGTACGTACATGAATCTAACAAAATTTTCTGTAACGTCAAAAGCATTCCTGGAAATTAAAAAATCATATCGTCTGAAAACTAAAATAACCTTTAGTGAAAAATATTGTGTTCTTCCATGTTGTAAACTTCACTGGTAAAATACCCTAGTATTTAAGTGCACCCATTGTACTTAGTGTTAAATGATAAATAAAATAACAGCTAATCACAAACTTTTGTTCAATCCAGGAGCCATCCCAATGGTATCGGCGACGGTGTACTGCGCGCCCGCCGCCCTGCGCTACTCCACGCTGGCCGTCTACTGCCTGGGCAGTCTGCTGGGACTCTACAAGGTCAGCCAATCACAAGACATCACACACACACCTACATTATAATCCCTTGATCGTTAGGAAATAAACTTTTTGAAGTATCATATGCCCATGTTGAGTACAGTTTCAGAAACACACAAACTCTTGACTCAGTTTCAGAAACTGTACTCAAGCTTAGATCATTCAAGTAACATTTGTCTGGCGTATCTGTCCAAGAGTCAGGAAACGGACCTTTGTTGAGAGTTACGACGTTTAATGTATGCTGGAGGATAATTACCTATACTTAAACAATAACTCCCTTACTAATTACAGAAGTTATACATAGTTTAAGTTACACACACGTCAAGTAATTATTAAATGATAGACAACCCACTGAGTAATTAACACATTGTTCAGCTTTTATTATTAATAAGGGGTGACTGATGAATGCGGACGAGGCAAGAGTGTGTGTGTCAGGATCGTAGCAGGTGGAGGTATAATATGTCGCTACCTACCTTACCTACCCCTCTGGGAGGCAGACGTGAAGCTATGTGTGTACATTACATACTATAGTTCATTAGCTTTCACAATGTACTTGACAACCTGTCATTTTGTAGTCTCTATCTCATTTAGTAATGCACCAGAGAAGGATAGGAATACAACACTACAATCGACTGTATAATAAACATAGTTACCGGAATATTCATTATAGTTACAACCTTTTGGAAAAGTAATAATTAGTAGTTACCTACTTCATCATCATGTCAGCACTCTGACGGCCGCAGACATCCACTGCTGAACACACAAGAACTATTACCTACTTACTTAATCCTAATGTATTTATTTTTATGAAATGAGCATTTGAATAACGCGTAAATTAAAAAGTACACTAATAAAAATAATTACCTACATTCGCTACAATTAAACACCTTATTATTCATAATGTCTTCTCCGAAAAAAGAAAAATATTTAGATAGATATATATAACTTTGTATTTAAATGAGCTCGCTGCGGTACAATGTTATCTCATACTTACCCCAGGGAGTAGATACTGCACCGACTTTAATGAAATCATACTCAGATGGGGACGCGTATACCGAGAACTTACAGCATACTGCGATTAAAGTTAGCTAAAGCTCCACACGTAACTTTTGCTATAAGCTTTGTTTTTGAGTTGCACTTCTATTTGGCTTTTAGTCGGAATTCAATTTGTAGTGTTTCTCACTCGTATAACATGATACTGAGCTCTTTGTGTGCTTACCTTTACAGCTGACCTTTGCGGTATGATGTGACCTATTTTTAGGTATCTCTGTGATGTCATAATAAATGTCATATTATGTGATTTTTATTTATATAAGGGCAACCAGCAAGACATACACTTTTAAAACTATAAAAATGTACATGAAACAAAATATTAGCGAAGGCTGCCTTAATTATAGGTCACCACTGTGTGATACATATTGTCTAAATATAATGTATATGCATGCATGGCGGCTACAACACATTTCCCTGCTTACCAATAAGAGCATTATCACTTACATCGTTATTTATTGATCAACTCGGACTAGTTACTACTATTACGTCTCTGACAAATAAAGTTGATCTTGGCATATTTTCGGAATAGTTACTCCACCATTATTAGTAAGGTTTCGCCTTAACTTCTATTTCGCAACTAAATCTGTGTAGAGCAAAGGATTTCCAGTTTCCACTAGTTTCTTAATTCAATTAGTTTCTGGTGGCATATTGGATCGACTGCGGAGGCGAACGGGAAATGTCATTTAGGGACGATAAATTTCCAGCGCCGACATTTCTACTTAGAGCTCCTCTCGGAATACAAAACACAATCTCGGACTCTGAGACATTTACTCCCGGATTCTAGGTTTGACCCATAGCCCATAGTTTACAACAAGGAGTAATTTACTGAATTACTTTTATTAAATGCCTAATAAAGGACTTTAAAATACACTTAAAGATAATTGTTACATAAATTCTATGCAGGGATATAACGACTTCGTTATTTTTTACTAATTCGTGAAACTAAGTTGTTAACATTCAAACCTCTATCCGTGCAGTAAAGCACTTTAGAAGTAATTAAATTTAAAAGCTGTGTGTCTTGTTTCGATGGCGGCCGCAAGGATATATAAGAATGTTTCAGGCGCACGCAGCGCATGCACTACACTTCAGAGAAACCAATTTCTTGTATGAATCGGTTGTTAAACACTTGTTCATAGTGATTAAAAAAAAATCGGCAACTAGCAACGGAACTCAAATGATATAATAATGATTTTTCTCTAAAAAGAGTGATCCGGAAACGTCTTCATACAAAAATAACAATTACTTATCTGTTCGTGTTTGTATGGGAAATTCATTTTACTTTAATCCGGCGTTTTGATTCCTCCTGAAATGAATTCGGTATAGTCTACAGAAACAGTGAAAACATCGCGTTAAAAGGGTACAACCAGATCGGCACAAAACGCATTTCAAGTCTGGCTGCGGCGAGGGTATTTAAATAGTTGAGACATCAAGTGCACATGTGTGTTGTACAGGCGATGCGCGCGTGGTCCCCGTGGGAGCGGCGGCTGTGCTTCGCGGCGCCCTTCTGCATGCGGTTGATGCTGGCGGGGGCGCGCGCCGCCCGCCTCGGCGGCGGCGACCCGCACGCCATACTGCACGTGTTCCTTCAGGTACCTACGTACTCGATAATATAATACAGTTTTTAAGCGCAAAGCATTGAAAAGTTAAAAAAAATTGAATGAGTATGTCAAAGATAGTTAAAAAGGAAAGACATGAAATTACGATAGTCTACGATTGATCGTCTTCGCGTATGGTATGAGATATCTCACAAATCACTTGATTATCCATCTCAACTCTCACAAGTCTTACGATTTTAATGGGACATAATCCTTGTACATACTAAGTACTGTAGGCTTATTATTGTTTTTTGAACGGACGCGAGCATAAAAATCGGATTTACTGAATTATGTATATTCGAATTCTATTTGATTTCGCAGTCATAATTTGTCATACAAGGTAGGTATAGGTAGATAAATAATTCAGTCCAATCTCTGCTCACTAGTACGAGTATAAGGCGTAATACCCTGAGAACTACAAAATAAAGTTCACGGCGTAAGTAGCAAAAAAATATTAAATTCGGTTATATTTATTGTATAAAACTGTTCATAACATAACGGATATCGTGTAGCACGCTTGGATGAAGAATAAACTGGCGGAACGAATAACTTTGTACACAAATTAACACGCAAATAATGTGTATACATGAACTTGCATCTGCGAGTATTAGAGATTTGATTTAAAGTTTTTTTTTTGTTTCTATGGACAACCATGTGTGTTGCACTATTGAATTATTATTATTTTAATTATCAACAATTTTTTGAACTCAATGTGTATAAGAGTTCGTAAAACATCAGATACTTACTTCATTTTACGCAAAATGGATGAAACTGTAGTCTCAGACCAGCAAATATACCTCGTATAGAGTAATAAAGAAGGAAAGCCCTTTGGCTGAAATCCAAGGTACTTTCACCTGGCCTAGTGACCGGCGCTCGTGCTGCCAACCACTGTTGAACACACGCCAACCCTCCGCTCACGGAAAAGCGAAATGCTTCATTCCGAAATTTCTTTGTTCTTAGGGCGTGGAAAAGCATGTTACAGTTTAAATGTAGGTGACATATATTTCGTGTCGTAGGTGTAATAAAGTTTTTTTGGCGTTTGATTAATATACCTGTCTACATATTTCATTTGTTACTTAAAATGGCTGGTATGATTTTATGGTATTGTATTCTAAACTTGGAATGAAATCAATCATCTAAGCGTCCCACGGGTAATTCACACGAAGTGAAAGCACTATGAATAATGTGTATGGAAACTTTACTCAAAGAAAACTTTGTTCAGTTTAAAAAAAAACAACTAATAATAACACTAGGTATTTTTGTAGTTTTCGAGTCAATTTATTAAGTCTGATCTTCACTGACCTCCGTGAATATCATACTGTTTCCTACCAATTTGACTCTTGTACGACTTTAGCCTAGATAGAGACAGAATAGATCAGAGTACAATCATCATCATCATCAGCCACATGACGTCATCCACTGCTGGACAAGGTCCTAGACGATAGTACAATAACTTTAAATAAAAAAGAGCCGATTTCAACGTCGATTTATTTGATCTGCCATCACCAAACCCTGATTTCCCTTCGAAATATCTTCTTTCCAAGAAAAAAAATAATCATCAAAGTCTGTTCTTAAACGACTAAGTTATACGCAAACAAACATAAAAACAAGCTATAGCTATAGCTCAATACGACCCGTATTGAGTAACTTCCTTTTTGAAGTACATAGTTTAAAAACATTACATGGATTATTTCTACACTCTTTTCTCAGCATGAAATTGTAAACATATTGTAGAGATTATCTGTGGTACACATATGGCAACAATATTTGATAAGAAGTGATCCCACCATGCTTTATTGAGAAAACAGAGACTTTTAATAGAATTCATGTTCACACCGTAGGTGTACAGTCGGCAAAGAATCTGCTCTACCACCCTAAGGTTGAAACTCATATGAATGTCATTAAACATTAAGGTTCTTTGTTCACTTGTCACAATATGCCAACTCAACCTTATTGATGTTTAAGTGACACAGGAAGTGTCATCGAAACTGATAGACCATTTTCTTGGCCGACCGAACCTACGTTTATTTTGCATTCGCTAATCTGAAGTGAAAGCACCATTATAATGTAAGCACAAGTAGCCTTTAACCCATGATGATGGCGCGCTACAGGACGCCGTGTCGCTGGGCGGCGGCGTGATCGGAGCCATGCACATCCCGGAGAAGTGGTTCCCGGGCGCCGTGGACCGCTGCCTCAACTCGCACAACATCATGCACGTGCTCGTCGTGCTCGCGGTCTACTCCATGCACCAGGTCAGCGGTCCTATATTTGTCGCCATGTACCTAAGCGCGGGCTCTTGCGAGGTCGTGGTATCTTGCTCTTAGCGAAAGAGGATGGCAAATACAATGAATTTTCAATTTGTACTAATTAATTTTATTATAGTCTAGTAGAGTTATATATCTGTCTACAGCTATGTTTAGGAAATTCAGAGTCTCACTCAAGATCTCAGACTGTTGCAGACGGTGTTCGGGTGAAATAATAAACGTATCGCTAGGATGCAAATAAAATGCCCCAAACAATCAATCAAGTCCTAGTTTTAATTAACGATTGATTTAACTAAGATAAGGCTCCGAAGGAAAAATCAATTAATATGGAACGCTTGAGACGCATTTATCTCTTCTAGTCACCGGCCATTCACCGGACAGTCACACAAAGTATAAAACTTTTTTCATTTGCTTGTTTCACTTTTCTTGATACGGGCCTAAAAGTAATGGGTACAGCGATTAAAGAAAAAAACAGCTTTTCTTTTGTAAAACAGTAATACTATTACACAGGTGACGACCAAGGACCTCGCTTGGATGTCTCGCGTGGAGTGCCGCGCGCCGATGCGCCACCTCTGACGGCGCTTGCGCAGCCTCCAGTCGCCACTCACTCGCACTCTCGCCACCACGCTGAGACCAGCCATCATCGCTACAATACAAATACTAACTCTACAATTCTAGACATGATAACAAAAAAAAAAACAAGGAAAATGTTTTGCTGCTACATTGTGATCTTTTTGGAGCGAACATGTAGATTGAGATAGTACTGAAATGTGTTTCGTATGGTATGAATGAAAACATATTGGTTTTATTTATTAATGTTTTAAGGTCGCCTGTTACGTTACATAACTCACTAAGAACCTAACGAATAACCGCGGTATAATTATTCTCAGTTTCTACTAAGCTTAACTTGTCCATTGTATATGAAATATGGAATAACAAGTTTCAGTAGATCTGTAACAAATGGATAAGTTACACCGCGTTTATTTATACGTGTGATAGTTAATGTGTCTCTACTCCGTTCAAGGAGGGGTTTTAAACAAGTGCGTATTGTACCTACTTGTTGACCTATACATATAGACAATTAAGCTGGACACATACATCACATACAAATACTTAATTCTGTAAATGAATTATCTACGTTTAATGGGTGCATAAAGAAAACTAAATCTATATTCATTATTTTAAAATATGTAATTTAATGGTTCCACAAATAATTAGTTTTACGATCTTTGTGAACCGTACAATGTTTCAGTGTAACTACCTACTTATTTACTTACATTTATTGTTATTTTTAATACTTGTCTTAGTAATATATCACTAGATAATCAGAGTTTCTGACTTTATGTAAGTAATTACACCGATGCGGGAATTCTCTTCTTCACTAAACCACATTTCCAAAAATAATTGATACTAGTCATGTTAATAGATTTAATAAATTACATTTTAGTTAAGATAAAAATGACAGAAAATATAATGCCAATCCCGCCGAAGTAACTAAATTATAACATTAAATAGCAGATTTCATTACAAACTTTGCTGGACAGTGAAATTAGGACAATAGGAGTTTTATTATTTTCACATCGGGCTAGATTTGTCCTCGAAAGTGATAAATACATTAGCAAATATCACGCATATTTTCCCCCCCTAATTCATATAACCTATTTAGTCCGTAATAATAAAATTGTAATCGATAGAATTAGTTAAAATATTTACGACGATAAAAATATTTCAATTAAAAATACAGTTAATGTAGTTTTAAAGATATACACACATCAAAGGCATCCAGGGATATTGATATTTCATTCGTACAAACATGCCCTAATTAAAGTCTTAAATTCTTCATGGATCTGAGAGTAATGCATTAATACTGTTGTACGTTTACTTACCCATTTTTGTGGTTTTTTTCCTTCAGGAATTAACACTGACTCATGAAAACGATAAACCAACAGCAAAAAATAATACCTACTCGGGTAAAGAATAAACATAGGTACAAAAGTTGTATTGAAACTTGTGTGCCCTGTTTGAAGGATTAAAGATAAGAACTTTCATCATCGTCATCATCATCAGTCCATATCTGTACACTGCTGGACATAGGCATCTCCAAGAATTTTCGATATCTGTTTATTCTTAACGCATCTCCACCTAATACAGCACAATAGGTAAACAATTTGAAAGAGGGCACCTAATGCAGCACACAGTATACAATTTAAAAAAGAGAGGGGTTTAGAGTGTGCGGAGCCGCAGGGGCAGTGACAGCTATCCGTAAAAAAAGTATCAATCGATACACATGAGAGTATTATATAATGAGGCATTTGAAACTCATTTTTCTCTATGACATAGAGGTTCAATTCAATTCAATTTTTTTAAATGGCTCTTGTGCTGACAAGTGATGTCAGTAATTCCGCCAAAAACTGTGTGTAGACCGCACATGTACTTGAGCCATATAGAGTTTAGAGTAGTTTTATGTATGACATAGAGGTCACTACTAGTTTCTGTGTCGACTGTCAATATGAATTGTGAATGTTGAGCTCAATCAGAATATTGATTGAAGTTGTTGGAGAAGTTTCGGTCAAAGAAGGTTTGACTGATGATAGACATTGAACACCGTAGCGTCATATTTTGTTATAATAGCAAACTAAATAAAAAAATGCCTCATAAAGATAAATCGAAAAATATAACTTACAAGCAATCTGGGAACGCCACGGCGCGGCGCTACGGGCACTCCGGGAATTTGTTTACGTTTATCAGAATGAGGAGTTGTCTAAAAAAATCAATCTGTAAAATATAGTCGTAATCAAAGAGATGCATGCAACTTTAATCTATGATCGTTCCTTCTCTCCTCATTGCATACATGTAAAAGTGAGAAGTTATAACTTATTCAGAGCATGTTTGTATCAAAGATAGGACAATATCCCTCTAGACAATGTTGATGTGTGTGGTTTAAATTTGTAGTTCGTAGTAGGTTAGAAAGCTAAGGATTCTTAAAGTACCTGTAATATTTTTCTTTTTATAAAACTTTTTATTTTGGTTTGATGTGCAAGCTGAGTGTAACTCATTTGACCGCGTTTTATAGTAAATAGGTACCTATAAATAAATATAAAGTTGTAGTTAATGTTAAGAGCTAAGTGGTATATAAATTACTTACTGCAGAAAATGTATGTGGACCAACATACCTACAGTGTGCTAGAGCATACGTTGAATCAAGTGTAATGGAAATTTTACACGGTCCGTATAATTGGAGTTTATAAATTTAATGACATTCGGACATTACTTTAATGTAAGGCGAAATTATTTCTAAAATATAAGTAGAATTAAAAAGTAGTGCTTTCCCATTCATACATAGCCTATCCAACGAAGAACTAAATTAATGTTAACCTATAAATTCATAGGTATTTCACTAGGTAGTTATTATGTTGTGTATAAACAGTTTATCCATAAGGTATGTGACAGCCGAAAACATATTCAGCTGACTAAAACAACCTACGATGAGATTTGCCTTTTTATAAAGACTCCAAAGAATGCCCACTTTAAATTGCTGTGAGTAAGTAGATATTTCGCTCACGTAAGGTTAACTACGTGAATAATAGGATAGCTAGATATTAAGAGTTGTTTTTGAAATTTTAGCTTTAATTTAGTACATTTGCATTTTAACACTTCCGCGGACAGTAATCAAGATACAGGTGAAGCTTTGTTGTGATAATGGCTACTGTCATTTACTGTCCCAGATAATGTTAACAAAATATTTAGGTAACATACCTTTAGGTATATAAATTGATATAACTATAATGTTATATAATGTACCGTACTCCCTGCCGCGACTCAAAAATGATATTTGAGTATGCCATGGACGTTTTTTAGTCCTACTAATTTACACCTTCACGGGCATCTTATTAGGCGGTACTGGCATCGCTTTGTGAACTGCGGAAATCAGCTTAGCAAGTGCCTCTATCTACCCCGCTTTGGGATAAAAAGGCGTGGGAGTATTATATTTACCACTGCAACGACTGCCTATGGGGTGCTTCCGATAAGCAAGCAAGCATGTCAGACGCCACATTTTTTCTTGAAAATAAAATATCTATAAGATAAAATATTGCAAACGTCCAAATTTGCAAGCGCACTCCGCATTTTTGGTGAACTTTTTAATTTACACTTTAAAATGGATAGAAAAATTCTTGGTGCACGCGTAGATTTTTGAGAACATGTTCATATTCTTCATCAAAGCTGCAGATCAGTGAGTGCAATTCAATCAGAAGATGAAATTGGAAGGAGTAACGCGTAGTCGACAATACCACGGCCTATTATGGAATAATTTCTAGTTCTAGTAATCTAACCTAGCCCTATTCTTAGTTACATAATTCGTTGTCTAGATTAAAATTAAATTAATTAAAGTTACTAAAAACAGTGACAAACTCTAGGCAATACGTACGTATAATATTTATAATGCATACCTACAGTAAAAATTATATCTATTACAAAATAATAACTACACATTAACATAATTCTTAATAGCACGTTTTCAAATTTTCCTACATCGTTAACGTTCAATCGTGCTCAAGAAACGGGATCCGGAAAACCCACCACGTCATTATATTACATTAAATTACCTTCCGCGAAATATCTATCACATGTCATGGATTAACGCTTATGATTAGTTAGCTCCTATCTACTTTGCAGAGTTTCATTCACGGAATCCAGGAACAATTAATTATTGACATTGAAATTTTAAGTTAGTATAGCTATAATTTTTGGCGTTATTTCGGAAGCACTTTTTATAGACATCTTGAAAAGTATATAATAAACCGTGGGGAATATTCAAAACGTAGAGGTACGTTTACGAGTTATGCGTTCACTAATAATCCATAAATTTATAAAATAAATAAAATGACCGGAATTCTACTAACATAGCTAAAGTTAGGTTAAAAAAAGCAAGTTGTGTGTAAAACCAATTTTAATACACTCTTTCCCAGCGTGCAGTTCCCATTCACCTCTACGTGACGTAAACTTTCGAGATTCATAATTACTCTGGCATAACATTTGGAAAAGTGTACCTAGTGTGTTTTTTTTACATGACATGAAAAAAATGTATTAACTAAATAATATGCCCATTTATCATTGTCTGTAGTACAGAACTCCATGAGGGTTTATTAGCATTTGTCTAAAGAAACTAACCAACTTAGGTAAATATACTTATTCATAAATAAATTATTATTATTTATAGGTGCTTATCCTATTATATTCTCTATTTAAATCTTGTAATGTATGCCAACCTACCAACCCACTTTTGGAAGTCAATTTTATTATTTACTTACAAGCTTATTCAAATATTTTCACTAAGTATGTACCTTTAGAGCATTTAAAAACCCAAAAAATCGTAATTAAACTTCCTGGTACAAATATGTAAGTAGGAAAATGTTTGTCCTCAACTGCATCTACTTCGACCAATTGATGGCACTTAGATGATATTTTTATACTCTCAATGTTGCGTGAGTAAGCTTCAAAATTATTACATTTGTATAAAATAGTATGTGATATACAGACGTTTGCATGTTTTCTGTTTAACGACGAGCCATTATTGTGGGCCGGTGTATTTGACTGTAGGCACTAGAGTAGACTTTCTTGCTTCTATTATAAGCTGGATGTAGTTGATAAAGTAGATAGCTAGGTACAAGAAGCAATAAATTGAGTCGTAAGGTTTACACATGTAGCCAAAATATTGTTTAATCTTAGACGTACGTAAGTAGAACCAAAACATTATCTATTAGGTACCTACGATAGTAGGCTCGTGTAATAGGTAGATGTAGATACTGTTCGCTTGGACTATATTGTCTTCATTCGCCCAAAGCGCACGATGACGGCCATTCTCTGCCCCGTACAATACATTAGCGGTACTCACATACAATACTCATAGGTTAGTAAAAAGTGACTTCACATTAGGATCTAAAAAAGCTACTGCTGCCTTGACAATTTTGTAGTGTGACAAAGACAACAACATGTCAAAAATTATTTGAATAAATAGCAAAAACCGGTAACTTGGGCAAATGAAATGTATACAGAGTTTTGCGCGTCATATGTCATGTAGAGATGTGCTTTAATACTAGAGGAAAGCAACTACTACGTCGTAGCAGTTTTTTTTAGATCATCGAAACAAAGAGGCGTCTGACGCACTATCCCCGTTGAGACTGCTCTCAGAAAATAAATAAGTCACAGTATTTCCACCGAAAGAGTGAATAGTGGGATATCGTTCTGCCTCTAAAGCAAAATGTTTTGTGAAATCATGCGTTACCGAGCCAGTGTTCATTAATTCTGTTCGAGATTGTATTTGTTTGTTTAGCTACACGAGCTATGTGGGAGTCGGGTACGACAACCCCGTAAGGCCCACAGGATACACAGCCCTGTCTGATTGTCTTGTTTCGAAATACGCGTAGGTGTAGGTATCAGTTACCGTTGCCCTTTGTCATAACACCTTTTTAATATTTTTCGAAGAATATTGAAGCATTTAAACAATATTTACAATAGCAATATATTTTTGGTGCAATCAATAGATACTTTTCTATTCACGAGGTTATTTTTTTAAATTACACAAGTAGCAAATCCGTTTGTTGATTACAAGTATTACTGCAGAGATGTACCAGCGAATACACATAACAAAACCTACAATCTCTTAAGCAAAAGTATCGTTCAGTCAATTTGGAAACTTTGTATAATAATCGTGTGTGCACTTTATAGGATTAAAAATTTCATCGTTGATTATTTAATATCATTATTAAGATATCATTTAATTCTAAATTTGTAGATTGGAACATTAAAGTTTGTTTGAAAGTTTCACGTTGTTTCAATATTTTTTCACATATCTGGAACTGGAACAAAAATATGCAATGGGAACCCCATTGCATATTTTTGTGGGAACCCCATTGCATATTTTTGTGATGTGAAAGAGGTACAGGCCCTGAGATGTCATCATCATCAGTGGCCACATAACATCCAATGCTGGACGAGGCCCTCCCCCAATTATTTCTGCAATTTCGGGGGAAAAGTCAATAATTGCCACGCTTGGGTTGGCCATCGCAGTGGTGTTGTGGTTTAACTCACAGGGAGCGCTGCTGCCCGTCCTCTAGAGTTCTCTTGGTCGCCTCTTACGACCCCCACGACGGAAAAATTTCACCACACGGCCCCAAGAAGTAACGGAACCCGCCGAGTCCTCGCGATCATCGTAAGGTTTTAGTCGGTTATAGTAGGAGACACTATCCTTTTCGCTGCCCCTATGCCTTCCATTCATGAGAATTCTGCATTAAAAATAAGTCCCATTCAAACGAAAAAAATTACAATTATTAAATCACACTTACGTGGATGTAGTTTATCGCTATTTGCCTAAACAGTTTGCACTTTCGATTGATGAATCGATCGTTGAGAGGTTGCATGTGGAAGTGTCGGGCGGGTGCGCCGTGCGATGCGGTGGTCGCAGGCGGCGGCGGCGCGCGGCGGCCGTCACAGCTCGGGGCGTGATCGCGCCGCGCGCATAGCACCATGCACTCTCCGTGGCGGCTGACGCTCGCTGGCACGCTGCTGCTCGCCCTGGCGGCCGGCGACACGCGCATCTTCCGAGACAACAAGGGTATGTACCTAACATAATTATATCTTACAAAGAGTCCACAAAAAAAAAGAAACATTTAATCTCGCGAATATTGTCACATTATATGTACTTACTGAAATATTGTTTACTTACTGTGATTTGTTGCACAGAGTTTAATTTAAATTTTATTGACAGAAGTATAGTAGATAGGTACAACAAAGCGTCTCTTAACATAAGTATAGGTACAGACGTAAATAATGCTGGGTTTTTCTTACAGTGAAGTACCTAGTAACTTAGGTCGAAATAAGCGAACTAAGTGACGCGGATGTTGTTTTTTTTTCCTTATCTGCTGATTTATTGTAGATTTACCTTATACTATTCTCCGGTAAGCAACCGCCGAGTCTATAGCCAGCTATCTTGTTTTACCGCAATAGCTGATGATGCATGCCTCAGCATAACATAACATTCAATGCGAAACATATTGTTGTAACGAAATCAGAACGAGTTCTTGATTACTTTTAAGAACCGGTTTAATGATATTGTTAGCATTAGGTAGGCACCTATATAAATTATTCTGCAGGTTTTCTTTATACCTTGGTAAGTACTACCTACTTGCTGGGTTATTCCAAATTACCAGAAAACATTAAAAACATACCTACTTAAGTTAACTTTACATAGGTAAATATATCATGTAAACTGACTGTGTTTGTAGAAGCGCCAAAATATTTCCATTGACTCGTGCGACAACGACGTAATCAATCATAATTTAACCCACGATAAGAGGTATTATTCACGTTTAATTTATTTAGAACGTTTTAAAATATTTTGCTAACTTTATACAGTATTTGGAATTGTACATTAGAATAGTGCTGTATCGTATCCAGTAATTAAAAATATCTCATAATCGATTCAAGGTTCCCTTTTGTTAATGTCTGATTTCTGAGTATCAGCGCTAAGAAATAACAATACTGAATCTATACCAATATTATAAAGAGGAAAGGTTTGATTTTTTGTTCGTTTGTATGAATTAAATAGGCTTCGAAATTACTGGACATATTTAAAATAATATTAGGTATTTCATTGTTGGAAAGCTACATTATTCCACAGACTATATTTTATTCCCAAATTCCCACCGGAACGAAAAAACGCGAGTACAGCTAGTTTTTAATAAACTTTATTTGGCATCGTCTGTGGTCCAGTTGGATAGTCGGATACTTGACTTGTAACCAGGAGGTCCCGGGTTCGAGTCCGGCTACTGGACGTGTACCAATGGGACTCTTTTTTCAGAGCCTATGTACGCAACGCAACGCTCGTACGGTGAAGGACAACATCGTGATGAAACCCGCCCACCACAAGGTGTGTGAACCCTATAACGGCGATGGGCTCACCCCCTGTCACGTTGGGTTAAATACGCTCGGTGAACCGTGGGTAGTTGCTTTAGCCCTCTTTGGGATTAAAGGCGTGAAGTGTATTTTTTTTTTATTTGGCACTAAACTTTAGAGCTAAGAACTTAGGTACATACTAAGTAACAAATATTGAGATAATTATTAACCTAGTGACATAATTTAAAACCTGCTGTGTTATAGACAATGATATAGGTATAAACTAGAGATAGCACGCAGTGAGTCTTGTGATTAACTGCGTGACTCAGGAGAGACCAAATTAGATACCTTTTTGAGAATGCTATGAGCCTAATCTATGTATACTATCTATACATTGATCCTTGCACGTTTATAGAACCTGTAGATATTATCTACGCTATGATACCAACATCGATTCTTTGTTTATAGAAAACACCTTATTCAGAAATATTTGTAAGTACCTATATATAACTTTTATTTGGGGTTGCATTTAAACATGTAAACTGAACTTCTGATCCTTACAATTTTCTTGAAGTTGTCCCAAAAGGACCCAGATAGAAATCATTTTGACCAGTAGACAGACACGTATTCACAACACATTGATACCTTTTCTACCCTTGTAACTAGCCACTTACTACCAGTAGTAATATAGCTTCTTACTCCTCATGCTACTAATACTTACTACTAATCTTGTCAATATCATTACCTAGTAAATTTAGCCACCCACCACCAACCAAACCCTATCTGTCTCCCGGCGTACCTCGAGACGTGCTCGTCTACTTGCGGCCTGCCTATTCAACGCTCACGTTTTCTTTACTCCATTCAAACTATCTTTATCCGTCCATATTTCACTCGAGGAGAGTTGGCAGCAAATATGGACGGATAAAGGTTCTTCTGAGGCTTCTGGCTTCTGAGGTATTGACGACCGCATTACCGAGCCTTCGCGTCGGGTCCTCTAGCATAATTACCTACTAGCTTTAAAAAATCATCAGGAAACTTTGCTCCAAAGGTCTTATACCTATATGAAGAAGTGGTATCATACATTAATTATATTGGCCTATACCAATGATGATCGGAAACATTTGATTCCCGCACACAGGCCCAAGCCCAGGATTCAACAATTAACAAGGCTCTTATAAAGGGATTATTGGGTCATTCCACTATCACCATGTTATCATGTTTCCATGACTTCTGATAACCCCTCGAGGGTTCATGGACATAAGTCTGCGTACGTACCTAGTACCTACCTACTTATTTTTTTTTATTTACAACTAGCGAAGCGCCCGACGTTGTCCGGTCTTAACTATGAATACTGATTTCGAATTAGTAGGTCAATAGAACCTTCTTATATCAATAACAAACATAACAAAAAAAGAATTTGCGAAATCGGTCGGGCCAAGGGAAACAGTGATACGGAAATACCCTTTTATGCCGTATACTCTTTCTCTAGCTCTTTACTGAGTCATTTTCAGTAGGCGCCATTGTCCACCGACGATAAAACAAATATGACCTGTTCACGCAAAAAGCACAACCAGCTGATTGAATTGGTATGAGGAGATCGATTTATTTTTCTCCGTATCACTCACTCAGTTTAGATAATCATTACTTCCAAATCTCTCCAATCCAGGTCGACAACTTCCGAACCTCCCAAATCAACCGTTGGCGCCGGCGCAGGACAGCGTGGAGAATGCAGTGGTAGCCGAGCTGCAGCAGCCGCCGTCAGTGGTGCGCCCGCCCTCTGGGTTGATCCCGGCGGCGCCGCCTCCGCCCTCCAAGGCAGCATTGAGCGTAATCGAGCGACATCCTCAAGCCGTGCTTTTCGGCCCTACTTGCGGCGGCACTATCATCAGTGAGAACTGGGTGCTTACTGCTGCACATTGGTAAGTCTTTTTTCAGAATCAGAATAATTTTATTCTGCAACATTGGTATATTCAATCACGATGGTAGATATAGAGTGATACAGTTTCACAATGATCCGCTTTATGTTACATTACACACTACATTCCGTCACACCGATCTGGTTGGTGCAGGTACCTATAGGGATTTACGAACCTAGCCCCTTACGCCGTGTCTGTGTGAATGCTACTTCTATCGCCCAATAAACTTATTATTGTTATATGCCCAAACCACAAAAACCAACAGTGTTAAAATAACAGAAACTAATCGCATTAGCTGCTTCGAATATAATCAAGCATTACCCTATCGTCTTTTTTTGTCTAATAGGCTAGTTATACATATCATCACAGAACTGTTAAACTCTAGGAAAGTAGTACCTATTAAGCCATTTTAAGAAAGCCGGAATTGTTAACTGTATACTTTGTTGTATGTACCTAAGCTTGTTTGCATTTAAAGTGAAAAGTTATTCAAATACCCTCTATTTCATGTGTTCCGCAGTATGATACGGGTAAGTGAATTAATATGAACGCTTCCTGAACTGAACCTTAGGTAGGTACTTCAGTACTTTCTGAGACCATTGGCCTTACTAAGTAAATACAGACGATGATATTATAATATGTACCTGTATACGCTTTGACCTGACATTACATGATAAGAAAGGTAGATCTAAAGCTGTTGTCAACTCGCCCGCATATGTTTCGTACCTAGGTATATGAAAACAGTCGCATCATGAAATGTACACTTACTTAAATGTTTGTCTTTAAAATTACATTTTAGCCTTTAATTCACGGCGTTTTTGTTTTATGCGATCCTTAATCAAAGCGTAACGCTGTTGCAGTTAGCACAAAGTTTTTATATCTGATTTGTACTTAAGGATTGATAACATGCGTCGAAGAACAGGGACAATGAAGAACAGAGGTGCCGGTGACGTCACTATTTAAATGTTATGCTCTTTATAATGTATGATAATTATTTCTTACAAGTATCTGTACGGCCATACGTCCATAGTCCACGCATTACTGTGAATAATTATTAATTTCCGAGGCGACTCATCGGTTTTCCTTGTTGAACCTTTGTTTAAAAATATCAAATAATAAGTTGCACTGTATGACGCTGCTAAGTAAAATTCATGACTGGAGTTTTATTAGGTATTTAATAGTAGTCAGGCATAAATAGGTACAAGAGCGGGATTTGTAACAAAAACAATTACTCGTAGTTGTTTAAGTAGGTAGGTACCTGCAAAACAAAGTAAAAATACATTTGCAACTACGTAATTACTTGCCATTAAATAAGCATTTAAGATAGCGATAAATCGAACGCACTTGTGTGTAATTATCCTTTACATGCCAATAACGACATATCCCGCAGTTTATGTGAAAAAAGCTAATAGCTGGGACGCCCTTCAACGATGAGTCAACGTGATAACAAACTGCAGATTATACCACTGTCTAACGACCGTACCAAGTACCAATATGTACCACCTTATCCTCGGATGTATTCCGGGATATTCCCACCCACTTTCCCACCACTGTGATTCCTGTTAGGATCTACAGCGGCATCCAGAATAGACAAGAGCTCAATCAGTGACGACTGGGCTAGATCCCGGGGGGGCCTAGCCTTCTGTCTTAGATTCCACATAGTTATTAAACTAAAGACGGTATAGTAATAAGAGGAAATAATATATATATGCGCTGCATTGCATTGCATACATATGATTTTTTTTTACTTCCCTAATCTAAATAGTGGGAGACAGCATTATTACAAACGAGGCACAAATTGCCTTTCGGGAGAGCATCACGGGTGCATGCGGAGGACTAAACCTAGCGGGGCTGACGTTCTAACCTACTGGCCTATAGGGCCTTACCTATCAGCTATTTATTATTTTTCCAATAATACTGTTCAGTAAATCGTCCAAAAGCGTGGTAGTTTCTCAAGTTTTTGACAAGGTCCGGATAATATACGGGCCCAGATAAGTCTATCAGTCCATTCTCGGATGTATCATAAGGGACAAGCCCACCACCACTCAGTCCCTAACTGCCTGCTAAGACGTACGGGTCATTCTGTGATTGGTTAATAATGATATATAACAAATATAATCCTCAATGGACGATCACAGTGACGATTACCTAATTATTATGTGCGGTATGAGGGTTCACGATTTTTTTATATTGATTCCCTTTTCATGATAATTCCAGTTCCCTGTTCACGAGCGGTCGTTTCGTGCTGGCGGGCACCAACAACTCGGCAGACGGCAGCGGGACCACGGTGCGCGTGCGCAGGCACATAATACACCCGCTCTTCAGCGTCGGACCCTACTGGCTTAATGCCGATGCCTACAATATCAAGCAAGTTAGTATAATAACTTCTTCTCTACTACTTTTCAGAATGGGTTCCGACTCCGATTACTGATTTTTATTGTGGTCAGTTTTCCTGTAGCCAGGTCGAATGTCCCAACCCCTAACCCAAACTGATTCTGCAGAGGGAAATCTCTAGTCTAAAGGATAACCCAGTCGTCAGTTGTTCAGAAAACGTATATGTTCTCCGTGCTTCTGCTCCTTTAAAGGATTAAATTAACAGTTTCGTAGACACGTCCCGCCTATCGACGTAATAACAATAAAACTTCTATTGTCTTAAGGCGAGTGTCCACGAAAATGGTAAATCACGATGTTTCCCTTCATATAGCTTTGTGTATTACACTCACGTATATACCTCCATAGTACAGTCAAACATTGCCGTGCCAATGCGAAACACATCCGGTTTTTTTACACATTATCCATAAATGCCGTACATACCGTAAGAAAAAATGTTAACCCCGCCTAACCTAAGCAATATTTAAAAACCCCGAAGTGATTCAATCACTCTCATTTTACTATGCAATAAATTCAACCGTTCAGTTTTTAAGCATAGCTATATCCATTAGTTGTTAATGAAATTAGATAAGAAGGTGTACTTAAGTAAAATGTTTACTTACCAAAATATCTATACTAATATTATAAAGCTGAAGAGTTTGTTTGTTTGTTTGAACGAGCTAATCTCAGGAACTACTGGTTCGAATTTAAAAATATTTTGTTAAATAGACCATTTATCGAGGAAGGCTTTAAGCTATATAAAATCACGCTGCAACTATTAGGAGCGAAAAAATAATGGAAAGTGTGAAAAAAACGAGGAAAATTATTCATCCTTGAGGGCTTCCGTTGCGTGCGCTGCGAAAACTATGTAGGTATATGTCTATCTTTTAAGATTAACTCACTAGAACCGTTTTTGTGGTAAACAAATTTGGTCAAAATTAATGCATTAATTATAAAGAATTGTATGGATGAATGTTTGTAACGAATAAAAGCTACTTGACGAAGGAACGAAAAAAAACGCGAGTATCGCCGCGCGGTACAGCTAGTATCTTATAAGAATAATAAACTGTCAAATCAACAATACTAACACATCAAAAGCACTAAACTGCACACCAAAAAAGTTATTTTCATAAGAATAACGAGTTGATTTGGTGAACAGTTAAATAATATTACAAGGAGGTTTTTTTTGGTATGCGTACTACCCGTATCTCATTGCGTGCAGGTGGCAGCACACTTTGACTTTATGCTGGCGGAGCTGGAGAGTCCCCTGCCGCTGAACGGGCGCACGATGGCGGCGGCGCGCCTCGACACGGCGCCGACCCAGCCCGGACTCGACGTCACCTACGCCGGTTACGGCGCTGAGCACCACGGGGTGAGTGTGAAAATTCCTTTAAGGGTCGAAGATTTTCTCGTACGTTCGAAAGGCGAAACTCGCCCCAAGCGCGCTCGTTAAGAAAATATTTCCTAACTACGTCTACACAGGAGATACGTACTAGCAAAAACTCGCATGACAAAATCGTACTCGAGTTTTGAAAGGTGAGTTTGTCTACATACGAGCACTATGTCGAAGATACGTTGCAACATAATCGGAATAAAATGAGTACAGCTGACTTACTGAGAAATTAACAGCTACTACAGTAAATGAAAATATTTTTCATGACCTGAAACTTTGCCTTTCGATCTCCGACAGTGTCGTGCGTCGCAGTTTACAGTTTCCCAGGTCCGCCCGCTTGAGGCGGTAAACTCTTCTAATGTAAATCACCCTTCAGTGGTAGGTATAAGCTCATTCTTTTCGAGACTATCCCGTGCATCATCCTCTCTACGTAGACTCCTGTGAGAGCCAAGATCTACAGGCGGAATGAAGTAGGTACATCGTTAACATTTCCGGTATAATTGTGTGATAGTCTATGCCACGCCACACAATTCTAGCGGAAGCGTTTAGTAAATTGGTTTTAAAAAGTCAAGGCTAATAGGTAGGTACCTACTTAGACAAAACAAGAGTAAACAAAAATATCTGTTAAGTAGGTGCTTATTTAAGACAATAGGTACTAGCTAGCTGTGTTATTAGGTTATATTAAATAAGTTGCTGTGGGTATTTTGGGATAAAAGCCGCCAGGTTATAAACCATCTTATTAAGTTTTCTTCAGTAAGTACGTTTCCGTGCAAAGTAGCAAACATGGGTATGTATGGAATGGACTCCATAAACATTCGCATTGATAATATTAGTAGAATTTCGATTTTTATAGTATAGGTGTCTAAAACTACCATGTACCGGTATGTATCGAAAGGAAAGAGGTAGACGTGTTCCGTACTTAATGTCCACGTCGTCCAACATGGGCTATTCCACGTCGAGGTCAAGAACAAGCCCGAAAGCACAGCCCCTCCCGTCGGGCGGGCAAGTGCCCCACGAAGATCCAATGCATACCACTTAGCTTCATTGAATATTATCTAAGCCTCCGGGCACGATAAGGTCTCTAGACAATTCCCATCGTTTGCCGCTACGATATCAGAGCGATACAACTACAAGAGTGTAGTAGACTTCGGCCTCAGGTATATTACTGCCATCCCTCTCCATGAGTCCCTAGTCTCGGCTAGCGGTTCCAACACCATCATTGTAAGCGGAGTACGAACAATATAAATCGGAAGATAGCAAATGATCAGTAAGCGGGACCCGCCCGCGATCCTTGGCCTCTCATGGCCAACTAAGTAATTTGTAAAACTGCTTGAAATAATTTCCTCATCTCATTGTTCATGGTTAGTCGTGTACTTAGCCGAATGTTTTTTATTTAGTTTGAAGATTTTTTCTTTTCCTAAGTGGGTACCATCAATACCATCTCAACTTCCCTTTTGGGCCTACCCAATTAATATAAAGATAATGGCTACCTCTTTTGGACAGACGTAAATAGATGTTTTTCTTCGAGTAAACTTTAAAGCATTCTCGACCGGCTTGCCTTCAGCGATTCAGTAAACGCTAGTTTCACAGAGACAGTAACTCTCTAATGATTCTCTAATTATCACCGTGAAGTGTGTTTTCAATAAAAAATCAATCTCATTATGAGATCCTTGTACCATATACCTATGTGTACCTGATCAAGGTTGGCTAAACAATTATTAGCTTTCAGCGTCAGCGAACAATACGATGAAGCCGCAGTTAACACGAGGTTGTTGCAAAACACAGTGTTATAATATGACGTCGTTCGATGTTCGCAGGAAACAATGCGGCACTCGATGCACGAGATGGAGCTGAGCGTGATCTCGGACGAGCAGTGCGCCGCCAAGCTGCCGCAGTACGACCCGCGAGACGAGCTCTGTGTCGTGGGCCGCCCGCCGCGCTACGACTCCGCTTGTAATGTATGTCTCACCTGCCACGTGCTCGAGTATAGATAGATGTAGGTTATACGAGACATTTCTGCAACTCTACGTCCAAAGCGCCTATTGTGCTTGGACTGGGTGGCGCTACTCTAGCCACCCCTGCTCTTCGAGGAACAACCTCCTCAATTCTCATGTAACAGATCCTTAAACTTGTGTCTTTGACAATCTCGAGAGATCATCCGGGTCCTAGGCCCCGTGCTCAAGTTCCAATGGTCTGTCACTGACAATTCAATGATGCAGTTTATCCTCAGAAGAACATAAATATCGTAAAAGTCAGAACTATGAATGGATAGCATACATCACAATTATCGCAGTAAGAAATCAATGTGAGTTCCACAGTCATGTGGAATATAAAGACTATCGCAAATAGCAGGTAGGTATGCACTCTAGCATGATTTGATCGCCTACTTCAGTTCTTAATACTGTCATTAATGTTATTTTTTATGAAGAGTGTGACATTCAAGACAGGCAGGAACCAAAATCTGTCAAATAAGCGTTACGGAAAAAATCCATTATCCCATACCTACATTATGTTGGACATGTTTTTCAGCCAATAAGAGTCGTCAGTGTTTACGAAGCAGCTAATGTTGTTGGCAGGGTGACAGCGGCAGCGGGTTGATGCACAACGGCACACTGTTGGGTGTGCTGTCGTGGGTGGAGGAAGACGCGCACGTGTGCCGGCCTGGCGCCATAGTCGTTTCCTCCAGGGTCGCCGCTGTTAGAGACTGGATACGCCAGGTCACCGGGATCTAGCACCAGCTCCGCACAAGACAATAATCTCAATTACACGATGATGGTGCTGAACTCCGAAGTCTCCAGTGCTTCCATGATTAATTTACGTACATTACATATTACTCAAACATTATAGTCATGTTTGAATTACCTATTAACTACTTACATGAAGAAACAAGGCACGAATAACTGATTTGTATGGTTGAATACCTACCTACATATGAGCCGATTTTGTTATTTTAACTTAAAGCATAAGTATTTCCTTATGCGCGTTTATTCTTAGTTAAAAGATTTGAAAAGAATATGTCTAAGAGACAGTTAAATGACAATACATTTATGGCTGTGATTAAATTGTTTTGTTAAATAAAGTGCCTGTTACAATCAGTTTAGGTTTTCATTGCGCAATTACCTCCAAGAAAAGTCGGGGCCCATCCTTACCCCTGAACACACGTAATATGTGATATTATCAAATTTAGAAGAAAAGTAGTCATGTCTATACCTCAAGCAATGAAATTTTGCGAGGCTTTTAATTGTATGCCATTAGCTATACTTATTTATTGCAATACAGTCAATACACGGTATGAAGCTGGGTAGGTTATTAACTATACGGAGTTCTGGTGTAGCCCCCCTTAGTAGCAAACCCTTACATCTAAACCTTAACATTTCTTAAATCTCCAGTTGGTAGGTGTATCTAACTGTCTGGGTTATGGAGAATTAATTATTTGACGACCCACTGACCCAAAATAGTTCTTTCTGTTGTTCTGAGATGTCGCTAAATCGCACGTCGCCTTAATAAGGAATCATTAGATAAACTTCTTGCCAATTTTAATTAAAATACATTTTACTTACTCGCAAAGTGATAGTATCACTGCGATACTGTTTGTAAACAATAAAAAATCGAAGTTGTCTGGCTTGTTTTGATTGAACTGAGGAAGAACTTTTGTACTTAGGGTGTTATTACACTTAGCAAATATCTTGGTCCAATGTACATTTGATCAAAGAAATTTAACGACTTTATCAAAAGTATTGGCAACACTGACATTTGATCAAATTAGAATTACAATCAACGAGGGAGTTTTCTAAAAAAACTAATTTGTCTGTAAGATACTGACAACGATAGAGATGCAACTAGGTACTTTATTCTATGATCGTTCGTCTTCCGACTCACTCATTTTGACTCGTTGATTTTAAGAAAACTCCACATTTAAAATTACTACTAACAAGATATCATGGACGATTCCAATGACTGGTGAATAGTGGTTTTAATAAATGTTTATGAGAGTTCTTACATTTTATTTACCCTGATAGGTACGCAAAATATTGGACAAAGGTACTGGACAAGTATAATGAGCACCCTTCAAAGAAATTTGAACAAATACTGAACAGAAATATTGGATAAAGATATTTGATAAGTGTAATACACCTTTAGTGGTGGTGGGCGAAGGCTAACAAGCCGTAGAGCCATATTTTAAACAAAAAATAACATCGCTGCCTGCTGACGCCATCCAGTGGTAGATTTAGGAGCTACAGTTCGATAATTCCCTACTATATTTTCATAGTTTGTTGTTTATCCGTGAAAATATTTATTTATATGATTTTGTAAGCCATTTCAGCGCCTGTAATCGGTAACGGATACTTGACTTCGGTCGCGGGTTCAGTATCCAGTATTGCTATACTGGACATCATGTGCCAATGGGACACTTGCAGAGCCGCACGCAAATCAACGCTCATGCTGGATGGCGAAGGAAAACATCGTGATGAAACCCGCACACGGTGTGTGAATCCTATGACGATGGGCCATGAACCAACATGACAACGTTGGGTTAAATACGGTTGGTGAACCGTGGACATTTGCTTAACAAGTGTCTTTGCCCCCACACCCCTCCCTCTGGGATTAACTCGTGAAGTATTAAAAAAAGCTGGAAGTTATGCTCTGGCAGTCTGTGATTGTTACTTTTACAAGAAAGTAAGGCCGGTTTTTTGTACGATGTAGCTTAAATTCAGTCGAAGTGCTCTGACAAATTGTCTACTGAATGTTGGAAATCACATTAAAATGGGAAAGCGCGTCGACAATACAATAAATAACACTAGAACTTAGGTTTGTACGTGACAGATTTATTTATAACTAGCTGACCCGGCAAACATTTGTTTGCCATAGGAAGCCTTTGTACCCCGTGTATTGGAAGAAATAC
>SJJU01070675.1:0-26337 GCA_012932125.1 Conopomorpha cramerella | reverse complement strand
CTAGCTGTCCCGGCAAACGATTGTTTTTGCCATAGGAAGTCGCCTTTGCACCCCGTGCATTGGATGAAATACACCTTTTAAACCTTCCCTGGATGTCCGCGAATAATTCAAGACCAAAAATAGCCAAATTCGTCCAGTAGTTCTCGAGTTTTAGCAAGACTAACGAACATCAATTCATTTTTATATATAAAGATATATATAGATTACCTATATATATAATTTCTTTTAACTTTCGAGAAAATAGGATTATTGCATTTCAAAGATTTTTCCAATAATTTCTTTTAAATGACAGATATAGAGGTAGAGCCTTAGGCGACAACCTTTTATCGAGTTTTGCTGATATGATCGAGAAAATAGGATCATTGCATTTCAAAGGTTTTTGTAACCGGACATTCCTTCTAAATAATTCAGTCAGTATTATTTGATCAACTGCCGACTTACGTCCTCTGTTCTTGCCCTTGTTTGTGTGTACTGAAATAAATATTGGAAATAATTAGATAGGTTTTCGAAATCAGCCCTCATAGAGGTATACAATTAAGACACATGCCATCTGAAAGAGGATAATGTTGGTAAGTCGCTTCCGATCAGGCACTATATTATCATTGTTAGCGTTACGTACAATATCTTATTATAAAAAACAGAGATACCACCATATAACAGTACCTATGGCCTCGTCAGTACCAAAACATGAATTTCGTTGCGGTTAAGGTATGATTTTTTTCTTAAAAGAAATGATACGGTAATACCAAAATGGGAGACGCTTGGACAAGAAAAAAACTAGTATACAAAACTTATACGTGAGATTTATTCCAATAATTTCTTTAAATGACAGATATAGAGACTGGCTGAGTTTGGCTGATATGATAGAGAAAATAGGATCAGTGCATTTCAAAGGTTTTTGTAACCGGACATTCCTTCTAAATTATTGTGCCAGTAAGAATACTGGATCCACTGATGGCTTACGTCCTCTTTTCTTGCCTGTGTATACTGAAAAAAAAAAAGGTTTCGATTTCTCTTTTAGAGTACTTACCTACCCGTACCGTAGGTACCTACATATTAATATTTAGAGCGACCGTAAAAATAAAATGTCTGTATCAGTATTACGTGGTATTACTAATCCCAGTATTTACCAGCAGATTCTACCTTTAGAGAGTAAAACAGTGAAAATATTTATAATTATTATTATCACCAACAAAACTAGAGCTATCTATATTTTCATATCCCCTGTTTGGTTGAATTCAATCAAGTGTAAACTGTGTTCAGAAAAATTGCCCATCGAATACCTACTGCACACTGCGTTCAAATAGGAAGGCGCGTGGACACGACAAAATAAAACTAAGATGCACGACTTAGACGTGAGATTTATTCAAATAATGCCTTTTAAATGACAGATATACGGCCTGAGGCGACATCAATTTATTGAGTTTACTTGATATGACCGTGAAAATAGGATCAGTAGTCTTCGAAGGTTTTCGCAACCCGATATATGTTTTAAATAATTCATTCAGTACTCTTTGATCTACTGCAGCTTTACGACCGGCTGTGTTGCGTTTGTATACTGAAACAAATAAATTAAATTATTAGATAAGTTGTGAAAATATTACTGTGCTCCATTGATAAATGCACATGCCATCTAGAAGACGTATTCGATATCCAGCTGGCGGAACTGACATAATGGCAATCGAAAAGAAATTTGTCTGATACAAATCACTTCAGACCAGATATTATAAAAGATACCACAATATAACGGTATAAGACGTCATCAACCTAAAGGTAATAATAGAACACAAATGTCGATACGGTAAGGGCGGGGACTATTTAACCGACTTCAAAAAAAGGAGGAGGTTCTCAATTCCACCGTATATATGCTTCTTTTATCAAAAAAAGAAACCTATGCTAGTAACCAGCCTACAGTCCGTCTGTCGACGTTAAATCTAAATCAATCTGGCTCAGCATAATGTGCCGAGACATGCAAGCGTTTACTTCCAGCCAGTGCCAGAGGTGATGCACATCAGGACAAAAGTACAGTCATCAAACACATCCTTTAAAATTACCTATATACATGAATATAATAATTTTGATTAGGTACATTTTAATTTTAATTATTTATTAAAAAAATATTGAATCTATGTAGCCAATTTTGGTAGCAAAATTTTTTTTAGTCATCTACCTACTAAAAATAGTACATATAAATAAATAATTGTTATGTATTTACGTAACTAAATTAATAATTAGAATGTATATTATTAGAATTAACAAGGTTGAGGTAATAGATACACGACACAAAATACGATAAACCTCAAGACATTGGTTCAATACATACCTATATCATACTCGTAGTAAATGATTCAGATAAGTTTCATATTAACGAGCGTAAGGCTTCTTCTACTCAAAAATATATAGGTATTTAAGGCAAGAAAATGATTTCACCCACTAACTGGAACACGCTCAGAATTTGTAAATTTTAAGTTTGTTTGTCGACGCTGTTTTTTATTTCTATTTAATAAGGTATTTTGTAATAAATTGTTTATATTTTTTATCGATAACCCGATAACCCGGATTTTAAGATAAAACACTTTAATTTTCGATAAATGTATTATTTTATCATCATAATTACCCCCATCACTAAAACCGCCTTTTAATCCCAAAGCGGGATAGGCACGTCTTGCTAAAGCAAATGCCCAAGGTTCACCAAGCGTATTTTAACCCAACGTGAAAGGGGGTGAGCCCATCGGTTATGGCGTTCGTTGATCGAATGGTTTCCTACCGCTAGAAGTAACGATTTCGGTTTACTTTCTTTGCCGAGTACATGTGGAAGGCAGGTATCGTAGATTATCGCTGAGATGCCCCCCGTGAACCCGCGCCATGCGATATCAATATCGTTAAAATAACGATATGAACGCAATATACTATAAATACGGTATCGTAGGCCCCCAGACATCGGTGTGACTACAGCCTAAACACCTGTAGTTCGTGGTCACTGTTTGTGGTATGACCGATTACATTTACAAAACTTATTCACACTTGAGACATGAATCAATATGAACACGGTAGGTACCATAACGCATCAGTTCCTAAGTATTGTTTTGTTATAATGCCAGGTATCAAGTCAATAAATATACCACAGATATGACTTACTCCCGTGACGTTAATGAAAATGAAACCAGGCGGTAATGAGAACCTTGTGTATATAAACAGACATCTGGGATTATATAAATATTCCAATCTGGGATTATATAAATGGATTTTTGGTTAAGGTACAACTCCAACGGGACCAAGCTATAGTTTTACTTACTATAGTAAAAAACCTTTAAAAAACCGGGCACGCGTTTCCCGGAATTAAGTTTTCGATTCTTATACATTCAGACAGAATATTATACCACCTTACATTTTGTTTTCAAAATCATCACAACCTTTGGATCCAAATTCAGAACAATTTAAGAAAAGAACCATGTGCTGTGCGGGATATCCCTCAATAAACTAGTTGATTGACAACACTACTGCTAGTATGGCTAGTCCTAGGGTCCTGTCTGCCGATACTTACACAGTACCTAACACCCATCTATATGTATATGCATGTCATTGCCCAAGCAACACAAAAATAAACTATTTCACTGGAGCGGGTATTAGTAATAAAAACCAATGAAAACAATCAGTATGTTCTTGAAAATTTAATGACTTTAATAGAAGAATAACTAAATTAAAACAGCAAGATAGAAGTCATTCAATATTAACATCATCTTCGTCTGATTATGTTGAAGCTAAATGAAAAAAAATAATCAATGACCCTAACAAAATATACAACAAAAGTCATTAATTAAGTCGAATCAATGGTTAATAAGTCTAAGCTCGACCGGTTCAACACATCGATGGAACTGTTAAAATGAATGAAATTATATAATAAAACTTACAATTTTGAATAATATTGTGATTAAAGGAAAAGGCTAAATAATTCTGCCCTACTTATATACTGTGTAATAATATAAAGTGTCGACTACTTATAATGTATAAACTATGCTTAAATTTTCACACGGCGAGCGGCGCGCCGCTCTCACTCCGACACACACCGTCTCCTTCTAATCTACATCACTTACGCCGAAATGTTAAGATAATGAAGCCAAATCCGAAACCAAATTACAGTAGGTACATACAATTTATAAGATGATGTTAATGTAATAGTCGCTCAGTTTGGCAGAACACATACATAGATAGTAATATGCCTTGCGTCGGTCGCGGACGCGAGTCTCGTACAAAATAAAGTCGCGGAGCGTCCGGCCACTGCGGCGGCGTCGCAGCCGCAACCGTTCCGCCCTAGCTCACGGCTGCAGCATTTTTTGTAGTTTTAATATTTTTTACAATATATAGGATTTCTTTCTATAATTAATTATATCTAATATTTACAATGGAGGTGAATGGACAATATTCAAAACGCTACTCACTATCTCGAAAAGAAAATTAAACCTGATATATCCTACCCGAAAATTAACTTTATCTACACAACTTTTAATAAAAATTTAAAAGTAAGTGGGGTTGTATGGTTGTGGCGGTTATATCTTGTGTATCTTCTGGGAGACGACGACGGGGTTGTTGCGGCGGATCTCCTGCGCGCCCAGCTCGCGGTAGTCGAACGAGCACTCGTGCTTGTCGCTGTACCGGTGCGCGCCGCAGAACAGCCCGCCGCAGCGGCACTCGAACCCTGGGACAACAAACCACTCATGTCACCAAGGGATCAACTCAACATAACCCACTACATTCACCTTATTAAGGCGAATTGAACAAATTGGCCGAAGGTGGCGTGAAAAGTATTGGAAACCGGAGGTCATGTATGAAAAGATGTATGAATATAGATGAAGCGAAAGGGGTATGTCAGGACCGTGACAAATGGAGATCTGTAGTCTCTGCCTACCCCTCTGGGAGATAGACGTGAAGTGTATGTATGTATGTATGAACAAATTCTACTTAACAAATATATTTCGTTGAACAGTTACATTATCAATATCTTAGTACTAGTCTAGGTCTTAGGAAGTTCTGCTTTCTGGTGTCATATACATCATGTCACGATCTAACCTGAATCAGTACTTATTCAGCCTTTAAGGTAACTTGCAGTATTTTTTATTGTTTGTTGATATACTATAATGACCTTCCCAGCATTGATTAATTCGTCAATTCGTTCAACAATGCATTTGGACAATGTGGATATCACTTTTCCAGTACGACATAAATCTAAAGCTAAGTGTTAACTTAATGTACAAATTGCTATGGACCCGATAACTGTGTAAGACTAGAATTTCGATCAGTGGGAGCAACCCGAATGGTAAGACTGTGTGTCGAAGAAATTGTGTGAAATTTGATTTGCTAGAATGAACATCATGCATTTATCAAAAGACAAATGTAAATCTGGAGGTATGGCAGGATTAGCAGACAAGAGGGAACATAAAAAAGAGATGGAGCTATCCAGCAACGGGTTGGCAGTGGAGGAATTCCGACATTGTAGTGCCGACTCCAATGAACATTGTAAGACGAGACGCTGACCGTGTGATCAGTTGGCCGTGTTAGCAAGATAGAGATCATTCTCACCTGTAAGTCCAACCTTCTTGCGGCAAACAGCGCACCGGTTCTTCTTTTTCTTGTCCTTGCTGTCGTCGGCGTCGACGTCGGAGCTGGCGGCCGACGTGCCCGCGCAGCCTTCCTCCTCCAACTTCTGGAACCACGCAATTTTCAGTATTAATATAATGATATTACATCTTATTTGGGATCACAAATCAATCAAATGTGCCATCAATATGGCAACCCAATTGCAACCACGGACGATTACATTCAACGTGTATTTATAAAGTTAGAACAACTCTATTGCAATGACAGGGAAGGTTTCAAAAGAATGTCAATATACGCAAAATACGGACAAACTATGGAGATATACCTACATACGTCAAAGGCCATATCAATTTTGTTGTAAGCTAAGTAGTTAATAGATAAGTGGCTCAGACGAGTCCAACGCGGGTACATTCGAATTCCCATTAATAAAAAGAATTATCCTTGGAATCCCCCGGTGAACAAGGACAAGTGTAATTAAATGTCAATTTTGCATATATTAGCAACTGTTTGATATGTGTGGTAACGTGAATGGCGTTGAGGTCGTAGACTCTTCTGTGCAAACATTTGCCAAGAAGTATATCCTTGACCCCATAAGAATTGATGTAGGTGAATACATAAAATAGCTTTTATAGGTAAACGTACGTTACTTTGACATTGCTCAGTGTTCCACGTTCATACTTTAGTTATAGCAAAAAGAAATTCCACATCCAATTCTATACCTAAGAGACGTAGAATTTTTACATGTCAGGGACAGAGACATTGTATCCATCTAGTTGGTATTTGTGTAGGCTATTCATTTATAATTTTCAACTTTGTACAATTCGTAATCAAATCTTAGGAAAACGCAGTTGCCAAGGTGGTGCTACTAATATCGTAATGTGAATACGTCATGTGTTCGTGCGGTGCACACGTGCGGCAGGAGGGGTCGAGCGCGGGGACTCGCGGGCCTCGCCACCGGGATCTTGCCAAATTGAACGATGTCCAAACACATTATGGTAACAACTAGTGTTACGGATGCGACACGGGTTTACTGTAGCAACGTAATATGCTTATAGAATCTCCGTGAATATCGCGACAATAGTAATTCGAAACCAATACGAATAACGAAAACTCATTAGGCTACACGGCACCATTATGAATCAAAGGCTACCTAAATGATAAACCACAGTCATCGTGTTCCCTTGGATGTCGATTTAGACGGCTAGCTCAACTGCTGACAAAGCACGGGTTCGTATGTCGGTAACACACCCGTTTTAAAGTCTTTTTAGTGGTTTCGGCTTGTTGAGTAGTAGTGTCTGGTTCGTCTGGGAGCAGGCGGAAGGCGACAGTGGCGGGCGCGGGGGTGCCGCCCGATGACGTCACGGCGCCGCTGGACGCGCGGTCGCTGCCACTCTGATTTGAACTAGACTTGCTACTCCGACGAAGCGCTTTTTTCAATATTCTCTTCCCCTTCGACTCCTTTTTGTTAGGATCATTTTCCATTATTCCTTTATATTTTTGGGGTAGGACATTTTGACTGCAATTTAAACGTTACTAACAAGAATTATGAATTTCGTGCCACACGACAAATAAATGAACTAAGATAAGCCATTGTGTAACCTTCTGTGCTAGAAATTGTCCATATTTACGGTTTCCTCTTTTTTTGTTTCACAACGAAAACTGTTAAAAAATTACATAATGCTAGTAATAACGAGTAAACAAAGATATAGAAATTGTTTATCCCAAACGAAAACACACTTGACACTCACTGTCTTAATGACATTGACCGTTCAAAAGAGTCAAAGGTGTAAATAAGTATTTCAGGAAAAAGGTTCAAAAAACGACATTTCCCGACTGCGTCAACAAAGATAGGCTGTAGTCATAGTCGTAAGAAAAAGTGGAAATAGCCTTAGCGCAAGTACTTTGTAACTATCAGAGACAGATAAACGTTATAGAGATAATGCTGTACGTGCGGCTGTTTATAAACGTGACACGTGTGGAACGTGCCTGGCCCCTACTCTCCAGCTCACTACCAGCTACGAAATCACTCACTATAACCTTCTTTGAACACATAGTATTACATTGAGACACTATTAAATTGCATAGCATGTCTGATAACGATAAGCAACGGATATCAAAAGTCACTACATTTACAGCATCAAGAGCGATTTATATTTATAGTAACCGCATAATATACAAGAGAAATGTACCGTTGGATATAAGGACGTTCTGTAGTATTGTTTTAGTACCAGCATTGCACCCACACAAAGCCGGAACAAGTCTACAAGGGGAAGCAACGCAATATTAGCGATACTGCTGGTATTGAGGACTTTCAAAATATTAATATAAAAGTCATTACAGAGTTTGCTGTGGAATAAAAGTGAAAGAAAGTTATTTTTCACTTTCTACCCGTCTTCTGTAAAAGAATTTACAACTATTATGTGTTCTAAACTGGCAAATGTACCTACTGTCATGAAATAACGTACTTGCTATAACCATTAGCTTTTTATGGAGAATGAAGCTAAGAAAATCGAGTCCAATTTTATTCTAGAGCAACAACCAACATCTACGCGAACGAGGTATGTATATTATGCCCGCAAGAGGTATCTTGCACTGAAGTGGTCGTAATTAACACAATCGACTTTGATTTCAAGGTTTTGAATTCTGCTGCAAATACTTCCATAGCTCAAAATATTATTCGTATCTGTGTGATTTTGTATGAAGAAGGGAGGTTTTCAGAGCCAATTGTCCTCTAGCGAACTTAAAAACCTTAACTAAGCCTTTCATACTTCCGTCCTACGAACTCCCGAGAATCCGTTAATTTTTCTGTGCCCTCAAACTATATTATTGATGTCTATAAAAATTAACCGATTTGGCCCGAAACCAGAAACAACTTTATGCAAAACACAATAGTTTGGAGACGAGATTTGCATAGCAAATAGTGTTTAATCAATGACAGGAAAACTGTTTTAACAATTTTTTGTTCCTTATCAGAAGACTACCTATTCCAAAGATCATTATCAGCACAGCACCGTTGGGTGTTACCAATATCTTGGTTTATGTATGTGATGGTCACTTCTATTACTAACGAATCGGGTAGATCTTTATCTTCCTCTTTACGTCATTAAGCGTTTATCACGTAACGTATATGCGACCTTCTGGTGCAGTTATTACCACCCAAACTCCGTTGTATTATTTTTTCAATCCCGCTGTTGGACAAGCAACATAATGTTTGCGGCTATCTAAATCTATAGATACTTTATATTCAAGTCATTACTTCGTTCTCGTCTGCACAATGTTACTGAGCCTAACAAGAGGACATTTTGTTATCTTACATAAATTTTAAGTTGTTCAGTTTCTATGCTGTTCTTTCGTATCCCATAAACTATATCCGGCTGGGTTGGTCTGAATGTTCAATTTTATAACGAGTAGTTCAAATCAAATAAATTTTCGAACAAGATAAACTATGAGTAATCCAAAGCCACATCACTATCATCCAAGTTTATACCTTCTAACTTTTGTCAAAGTACTGGGCAACACTGCAGCACTTGCCTTACATTTGGCAGACATGCTAGTTAGCTAGTATAAGAATAGCTTTGTATACCGTGCTGATCTGGGAAATCTTGAAAATAATTATGCCAGCTGTATTAAGTAATTGTTAATTCTCTTCGCTGTTATGTTCGCAGCCACGAAATTTCATACAAAGCGACATTGACGGGCTTCGCACTGTATGTAATTTCATTGTTACCAAAAACAGCAAAGGGAACCAACAAGAGCCACGTGCCTGTTGTATATAACGACGGGATTGTGCAGGAAGCGATGGAGGTTTCTTTGTTTATATTATACGCCACGCACTTGTTTCTCAGCTTCCGAACTGAGAATGACAATTGAGAACGAGTCGAATTCGAGTCCAGGTTAGAGAAGGAATAGAATAAAAGAAAAGTATACTGACGTCGTCAAGGTGCGGCGCCGGCTGCGGCAGCGGCGGCACGGTGGGCGCGGCGGCGCTGAGCGGCGTGGCCGGCGCCGGCACCGGCACGTACGAGCTCGCCACCGGCGCCGGCGTCGGCGTCGGCGGCTGCTGCTTCTTCTTCAGCGCCTCCTGAAACACCGCGCAGTGCACACATTACAAACATGAAAACTAAAAGAAATGAACATCTTTCGCGTTTAACATAAAGCATCTACAACAATTTAGATTTCTAGGTGATTATTGAACATTCTGGATCAATTATCGAACTACATACATGCAATTGAGACGCCACAGAAGTATTGGGAATTTTATATCATTTGTATAATTTGGTTATTACATAATGGTTGGACGCTGTTAAAACCCACTGAACATTCCGGATCTTGGCTGCTAAAACCCGTTGGGCATGCTCAATTGTAGAGTGATCACCAGAATGCTCAATATCCTCTTGTCGTGCCTCGTTCAGACTCTTTCGACTAATTCGCGAAACATAGAAAATCATGAAGAGTGTGAGGAGGGGTTATATTCAAAAATGTCTTGCGGCATCAGAGTGAGAACACGGGGTTGTGAGGGTTATATCACAAATCCCCAGTATAAAGTCTTTGCAGTTATTTAGAAGTGAATATATGGTGTCACGAGGTGCTGTGGTGGTGGAATAAGCCTTTTGGGACACGTATTTTAAATAGGTAGCCTTCGTTTAACGTAACAGACATTTATATTCTTAATTCTTCTCTTATGTTATGTACTTATCTCGTTATCGTTTGGCTCATTTTTTTAGGTTTTTTTTTTTTTAATTTTATATGTTATCGATTACCTACTTCAACCACCGTTTCCGTGGTTATTTGATAGGTGATATCGCGACGGTGAGTGATAAAGACAAATTGTTTATAAATGGTAAAACATATTTTACAATCAACAAACCTACGCCAGAACGGACGAACCAAATTGATTTATAGTTTTTAATTCTGTTCCAAATAAAAAACCATAGATCTCAAAATCTCTGGCCCGATTTATAACCAATATAACCTGCCAGCCAAGAGATTAAGCATATCCTTTGATGTAATCCTTGACATGGATAAAATTCACGAAAGCTTGCCTAAGCACCAGGTATTGCCTTGTTTTTTTGTATATGTTCGTTGTTTGTAAATACATGTTTCAACAAAAACTCAATTATATGTTCCGAAAATTGTCTCGTTCGCTTTATCTGTCATTCAATATCGCACCAAGAAGGACAGCAAGATACGTCGCTCTTGGCAAATTATCGATGAAAATATGCGATAGGTAGGTAGTAGTGATACTATTATCTATAATATTTTTTCTTGGCTCTAATATTAAATTATTTTAATGTATTTCCGATCACAGTGGATTTCTATTGTCCAATTGTCTCCAATAGGGCAATTCTTGATTAAATTAAGTTTTATTATCGCACTGTTATTAATTACAGAACCAACATTTATATAAGCGTGTGATATTAAAACGAACAGTAGGAATTTCGTTTACATCTACAGGTAATCATATTTGCTTTACAGATGAGCTGAAAAGGTCCTTAAAAGGGAATTTAATTTAGTTCGTCCGCTTTATAATTTCCGTCAGTTTCCTCATGTCATCTGAGCTGAATAAAAGCAAACAGTGTGTTTGTTAAACACGTTTACAAATACGCAACCTCGCATCATCGTCCTGATACAAGTATGCCTACTGCAGTGGTTGGCAGCCATTAGAGATATATGTCGGCGAATCGTGTTTTATTTAAAAGTATGTACATTAAGTGCGTATGTATGTATGTATATCTTGTTTGAATATTAAACTAGTATATCTAGACAACTTCTGGTGGCGTCTACATCAGTCGAACTAACTAGTAACATGAAAAATACTTTTGTTGTTGTATGTTTGCGTTGGTGACACGCTTATTATCTACCTTTTGGTTAATCATAAAAAAGATAATTATATTTTCACTGTGCACTGTAGCAAAAATATTTATGTCAAAGATAAGCTTTAACATGACTACTGCACTGTTATGTTTATTCTGTGGGTCTACATTTAAAGTAACTGATGATGGCATATAATAAATTGACTTTATTAAGTCAGGGATGTCTCTAGGCAAAAATCTACGTTTTTAGCGCTCGACTGACCTGATAATAATTTACCCTACTGATCTCAAATTAGCTGAACCGGAAGTAACATTGTACAAATTAATTATGTGCACGCCAAAACAACACATATAATCGTATTTAAATAAAAACTGAAATATATTATTGGATCGTAACACAGAAAAATATTGAGGTCGTGACCGATTTAACGGGTATCATTCACCTAGGTGTGGAGCTCTGCGCGCTCCATAACAACAACTAGCAAGCGCACCCACAATCAGTCGGTGGGCACTTCATTGCGGCTTTACATCTGAACTAACACAACTCGTGCGCAATATTTATCGAGTATATGTACGTAGCGAGGCGAAGAATATGAGCCGCCAAGGTAACTATTCAACGAGAGCCAGCGCTAACTATCGAGCACTTACAAAGCGCAGCTCATTCTTCTGAAATGAAGTCACAACATTTACCTGACCACAAAAAGTATTGACAACTATAAATATATTCTTGCTATAAAAAATAAATACGTAGTTTGTTCATGAAGGAGACCTTCGCTGTTAGATACAAATTCATAAGTTACAAGGTGACTAAGCAATCATTAAGTTCATAAGACTCTTTAGTCATTGCACATTCTTCAAAGCAAGCATCACTTTATTCCAACACATTTCCGAGCTTTCCCCTCTGTTTCAACGCTCAAGTAATTATTTTAGCAATCTAGCACGTCACGCCAGCGACATGAACAGCCAGCGGTGGCCTCTTCGTTCGCGCGGAACCAATTTCAATAAAAGTAAGCGGCGACGCAAACAACTTGCTTTTGTTACTTTCGAGAACTGTCCACAAGCGCCGTAGTATTTGATCATTGGTCCAAATATGCCAAAGACTGTTATAGCAACACTCCATCGCGCGTGTCTATGTGTTCCGTGATAACAAACAAAGTATAATAGGTGCAATATAAAGTGTCCGCGATTAATTCCCAACGACCTCCAGAAGCGTGCTGCACAATCATTATGAATTGAGAAACCCTTGACCAATACATTGAATTCGGCATTTTGATTTCAAACTCAAGGTTGAAATATTTTAATACGCAAATAACCAGATGGAAATCGGACTGCATGTTTTCCACTAAGCGGCAGCAGAAACAAATAGGTCCTATTTACAAGTTTTAATCAATATGTTATCTAAAACCTTAATTAGTCTTGTTCTATGAAATATAATTAGTAAATTAGTCTCCTAGTCATTATGATGTGATACACCTAATGCATCCATTGTATACTGTACAATGTTCAAGTTATTTATCACTTCTGTAATATCATCCACTTATATAAATCCTGTATGGATTAGTAAGTAGTTGTAATTAGCATAATTTTTGTACCTTACTAGTCACGTGTATAATTAACAAATTACTTCAGCTGTAATGTAACCATAGATTGTATCTTTTGCACGATTGGATTGAATAAGCGCTACTTGAGCGAGACATATGTTGAATTCAACTTTTGAATATGTTTTGTTAGCTTTAGAAAAACATATAACTAACAAGGGATGTCATATAATTTTAAGGGTAACAACTCACCTTAAAGCAAACTGAGCAAAGTCCATCAGTGGAGGGGTTACCATAAAACCCGCACCCTGATCTGCATAACGCTTCCATAGGATTCGATTCCCGCTCCATTTTTTACACTATTAGTTCACAGTCTAACAAAAATATCAATTGATAACACTTCACTTTAGCCAAATGATTGCACTAAAAGTATATTGCACTCAAATTTCTTGCACTTCAGGTCTCAAATTGATTAAGAGTCTATTTAGCTGCACTTTGATACGAAGCTACACTAGCTGTCGGCGCGTGAGCACGTCACACTGGCTGCTTTGCTTAGCGACGACCAACTCCGTATCTGCTTTGTCAGGAACGCTGAGAGCCCTGAAAAGAAACACTCTGTTAGATTTTGTACAAAATCACTAATGCGAATCGTACACTTGAATATAATAGAAAGTGAATTTCAATCTAAGCTATATTGGACGCAACGTACTTCAGGCGAGCATAATATGCATAACATGCTTTTGCGTAACAAGAGAGAGCTAACGCAAAAGTGGAACGCGCCCGCGAAACGGAGCAGCGGGTCGTGGCGACGACGCGAAGGTCGCTGGCTAGGCCTCCGGAGATCACGGGCGCGCCGCGTCACCGAGACCTCATCATGCGGGTCCATTCGAAAAAATCCATATCTGCCGTGTGTGCGTCCGTGTGCCGTGAATTAATGATTGTTTGCGTGTGGGGAGCGAGCGAGGGGTCATTAGCTCGCAACGTGCTCGGGGTTCATCGCCCGAACGCAGGGGGCTCGCGGCGCCCGCGCATCGACCATCGATTCCCGTTGGATTTTATACAAACGCACTATCAACGAAACTATTATCGCCCTGCACTATCGATAAATTTAAAATGAAACGCACAGTCTATAACTGCTACACTCCGTCCCAACAGATTCATTACAAAATTCCGGAGAGAAACTTGACACACAAACTGCTTTTTTTATGCGCCGAGGGTGGGTGCATTTTTTGTCCTCGTTTTTTTTTTGTAACCATGAACGCAGAGAAATATGTTTCCCTAATACCATCAGCAGGCAGGTAAGAAAGCGTCTAACACTGCACATGGGTCTTTTTTAAGTGTTCATGTATAAGTGCATTATCGAAACTTGTCAAACTTGGATGCAATCGTAAAATACACTTCATTTTATTCATAGCGTGTCGATGACGGTATTCAGGACACAAGGTAGGCAATATCAACATGAATTCCAGTATATACGGTCAGATTATTATTTATAATTGACAATATCAATGGTGTATTCGACTAACATCATAAAATGTATGGAATAGTTCAATATCGTATAGGCACGGACTCTTTGATAGTAATTTGATTCGGATTAATACACTTCCGCAAAGTACGTACACAGAGGCAATCGTGCACTGTTGCCTTATGGTAAAGCTGCCTGACCACGGAGTCCTCGGTCCGATTCCCGCAAATGTCTTGTAAGAATTCCGAAATAGGATCTATGCAAGCGCTCTTCAGTGAGGGTAAACAGCAAATCGCAAGAAAACCTGCATACCGAAATGTGTGTTGACCAGCTTCGAACCCCGTAATGAGATGTAGGTAATTAATTAGCAATAATCATTGGTACATGAATCGATCTGCGGACTTTTTTAACATAGCAAATGTATCGAGTTTCCATATGTAGAGAGGTGTTTTTAGGGCACCGGAGTGAACATTGGGTGTAGATCGTCTAATTCTGTTGGTTTGTGATGTGAGTGTATGTGGCGGCGTGTCGGCGGCGGCGTGGCCTGCTGACCCACTTGCCAGTGCTCGCTACGCAATTCGAGCGCGACCCGTGGCAGCCCCCCGGCCCGCTCGCGCCCCGCGCCTGCCGCCGCCGCCGCCTCTGCCTGCCTTCCCGCGCACCACACGCACTCGACTCATGCTACACACTCACATCACAGACTATCATACCTACATTATCTGAGCCCAACGCAATGCTACCAACCACCTAATCCTGACAAACGTAATGCCACGTGTAACATGGCTACACAATGAACCGACTTGCTAGTGCAACTGTGAATTGAATAAAACATATTCTTATACTCAACACGATTAAAATGCTGCCAGACAAGTTACATCGTATGTACAATTCAGTATAATTCAGTTCTGGCTGCAATAAATGTGTGCAGAACTTCCGGGTAGTGAGTGAAAATCAGCTCAACAACTGATAAAACTATTCATGAGACCTTTGATGGCAGTTGATAATATAAGCGGAACTATTCTTGCGCAAGAGCAAGCAGCGAGACCGTTCTGGTAATAAGTAATAACACCAGTGCATACCCACCCTCGTGCAAGTAAAATTTAAAAGGTAATCTGAAAACAATCATCACTTCGTAGTAGAAATAAACTAATATTTTTTTCTGAATCATCAGGATATTAAAATCACACAGACAAACGGTACTATATCCAAATAGGTTAGATTTCACAAGACTTTCAAATTATTGCGTCATTTTTTGGCAATAGCTTTTGTATCCATAGAAATTGTTAACCGTTATTAACTAATTACAAACACACACAGATAGCAAGACATAACTGAATGCTTTAGCCGAAGTGATACATCATGAGCGAACGATTGGCAGCTATAAAACATGGAATCTCATAGGGTACAAGTATACCTAGATAGAAGTATTTCGTACCTGAACTACTTTAGTATCGGCAACCTGTTATACCAGAAGATACCTCGCGTATTTAAAATGTATCCTATATATCCGTTTGAAGGAAGACGTAGTGACCAAGATTGAAAAGGGCATGCTTCGGTGGTTTGGGCATATGGAGAGAATGGATGAAGGTCGATTGACGAAAGAGATTTATATGGGTGATGTAATGGGCCGGGTGAGTAGAGGTCGCCGCAGAAGGACATATACAGACCAGATTGGTGATGTCCTGGCCGAAGGTGGCGTGAAAAGTACTCGAAACCGAAGGTCATGTATGAAAAGATGTATGAATGTAGATGAAGCGAAAGGGGTGTGTCAGGACCGTGGCAAATGGAGATCTGTAGTCTCTGCCTACCCCTCTGGGAGACAGGCGTGAAGTGTATGTATGTATATCCGTTATAATGTAAAAGTAAAAAACTAACATAATCTATGCCCATTTCTTGCTGAAAATTGGTAAGTAGCTTCTTTTTTCAAGTATGGTAACCAAAAACTTGGTTATTGTTTTTTCATGCGTAACGGGGAGTAACAATAGCAAAGTATTGCAAAGTGATTGCAAATATGATTCACTTGGGCCACACACGCAGCAGCTCAAGTGTAACAGCATGAACACAAATGGATACGTTATCTAACTTCTTTAAAGGGCTGATGAATTAAATCAGTGATACCGATCTGTTGCTACAAAAAAAATCCCAGAGTGAATTAATTGGTTTCAACGCGGAAGGATTGGAATAAGCGAATAAAAAGCCTAAATAAAAGTAAATTAAAATGCCTGTATAGTCAAGTAAAAGTTAAAAAAAACTGTCGTTCTGATTAATGGCGTGAGAACATTTACTTTACTTCTGACGTTGTATTTAGGTTAAAGTACCTAAAATCGGTATTTCCTTTCCGCATTATTCAACAATCATAACAGGTAAATGTTAAAAAAAAAACAATTCCTTCCTCGTAAGATAATGTATCGCGGAGGATAATGCACACATAAGGACAAGTTGACTCGTTTGTGATCTCCACGTTCGCCAGTTTCCAAACACACCCAAATTCTACCTACCTACGTATGACCTGGAGAACAAGATAAAAGTAGTGCTTTAGAGTTTCTCGCCTTCAAATTACGTATATAAAAGTGGACTATTAACCCACTTCAAAATATTTTATTAGTCGATATAGCTAAATGCGTCGTAGAATAATGTGGTCTACGGTTATCTCGTCACCTCTCGGTCTAATGTAAGTGGACTGGACGCTGACGTGGGTTTAAACGACAACCGTATCAAACCAAAAGCTGATTTGACATTGTAAATAACAATAAATAGGTGACGTTGATTCTTCAATTTACATGCGCGCGGATTTTTCTTTGTCGTTCATTGCCACCGATCTACGACGCGCCGCTCGCTTGCCCGACGCAGTTTATCATTTACATTTATAAATAAAATCAGCACCGTATAATATCTTCTATACTGAAGTGCTAGTGACCCAATAAACAACACCCACACAAGGAGACAAAAACAATGACAGAAGTTAAGCGTAACAAAGAGTGGAAGATGTACTCAGAAATAGATGTAAGTTCACTAACTTCCTTTGCTTTACTTTCATAAAATTATCGCTTAGACCTTGTGGGTTATTAGAATCAGGGTGCGGAAAAGTATGTAACTGCAAGTTCATAAATACACTATGTACTTTTATAGTATCTGTTCTAGAAACAACACAACTGACATTGTAGGTAAGTATTAGAGTAGCGTTTGCTTGGACAATGCAGTGGTGAAATGACGGACAAGGTCGGCGTTGGCTAATTCGCACAGTTTCGACATCACGGAGCAAATAACGTGGCCGCATGAAGCCATACAGCTCGTCTCAAATGCTTCGTTGGGTATCGCGTCGCCTAAAATAGAGCGTCCAGGGTCTCGCGCGTGAGCCTTCCGCGTCGGCAGCCGCGGCAGGAAGTCACTACGCCGACATGTTACCTACTCATCAATGACACAACCTACACTACACTCAACTAATTACACTATTATTAATGTACTAGAACCTCTTGTTCCAAGACGATAATTGGAATTACTTTTGGGCTGACATCTCGCCTGTGTAGGTTATTACAATAAAGTTCAATGTGCGCGATTGCATGAAAACACAAAGAAATATATCGGAGCAAAGTTATGAATATAAGTAATTCTAAAATAAGCATATTGCCCTTGTCATAGAAGGTGATTAGCCTGCTGGATATTTATTTCACAAGTAGGCAGGAAGGACAACGACTTTGTTTGAATAAAGAAATATAAAACGTCATAGAGTGGAGTGAACAGTCGAGCAGTGCACAATGACGCAGCGACATCGACACATGCGCGCCACGGCTCGCCAAGATGGCGTCCGGCCGCGTCAGCTGATCACACGCAGCTGTTGCGCTGCACTAGCTCGCACATTGTTCTCGGCACAATACACCCTATACAATAATAGTACACTGCACTCTACACCCTCCACAAACAGGTAGCATTTGGGACCATTATAAGATACAAAATTTAAAGTATTTACTTACTGGCTCAAAACAAAAATAGAAACTGTAATCACTAATCCCGTAAGTATTTCAATTGCTTTATTAATTATGTAGGAATATAAACAATAGCATATGCGACACAAAGTCGCAAATAACAAAGACGAATAGTGTATGATTAAATCGTTCAGGAAGCGTCCGACAAGAATGACGCAGCAGCACACGTTTTTTTCATGTGAGTGAATTGCTACCCACCCTACCCAATACGTAGTGAACAAATCTCAAAAAAATATTTCGCAGCTTATAGGCGGTAGGTACATATATATTATCTTGCCGTTTACATCAATTTAGACAACTACCTATATATTTTAACCAAATACTTCTATTATTTTTTTTGTTAAACAGGCAAAAATGTATAGCGCTGATGGCTAGTAGTTGCAAGTAATAAGAACGCCCTGAACGCCTTATTTAGACCCTTCGATCGTTGGTTCAAATGAAATTTGCACAGTAAACACCGAACGAGAGGGATTTTGACAAATGGCACGGGTCGCGAGTGTTTTGAACTGCAGGGTACGATGACCTTGTGACACCAAGGTCGGACGGGCGGCCTTCACTCAGTCTCGTCTCGTCTAGCGAAGTACACGGGTCCAACCTCTCGATCGAGGAGCACACGCGCACCAAAACCTTCACACGTAAAATGCACGAATTACCTTCAAGTGGAAACACTAGCCCATGGCCACGTAATGACGACTCACTTAAACGTTTCACAAGCATTTAACTATAACAAGACTAACAAAATACCGCACAATACAGTTAGCACTATATCTGTTCGGATAGATATGGTGTATTAGCGAGCGATTAATGTATTGAAATGTTGCGATAATAGAAGGGCACGCGGCCTCGCGGGGCGAGCTCCGGCGCGCGCGGCGGTCGAGCGGGAACTGAGGCCGTTCGCTCTCCCTGCAAGCGACTATTTCGCGTCACAGCCACAACGCACACGCACTCAACCGCTAGCACACAAAACAACCACACTGATAAACACGCAAACACACTCCGCTATCAAACAACCAATTCACTTGCACTCATAACATACGCGTCCATATGGATCATTCACGGTCTAAAATAAACGAAAATTGTGGAACAAACCGTGATGTTGGAAAGGTGATAAATTAAAAGTTACACTTTGTATGTATAATTCGACAATTGACTAGTTTGAATCTATCCAGGATAGTTTTAAAGTAAGCGATCCATTGGTTTCTTATTATTGGCCAAAAGTAAGATGAATATCCAGGAAGAATAACGTGGAAGGATCTTAGTGTAACTTGCTTTGTTGCTAAATTTGGAACAGGTGTTGACACCGACGTCGACAATGTCCACTGTGAGTGGACGGAAATGCTTCTGTTGCATTGAATACAGAAGCAAATAAAAACAAAGCCATATGGCTTTGTCCGTCGTCGTCAGGGCAGTCGGTGCAGCGGCACAGACAAAGTGGACGGCGGCGGCGGAGGCGGCGCGAGTCGACGATCTCCCCCGAATTAGTCCTGGCCGGGGCAGTGACCTCCCGACGCGTCACAACACCACGCGCTCAACGCTCCCTGCGACACCGCTGCCACCGCCGCCCTCAAGAGCCACAACCCTACCTAGCTGACATCCCTCAACAGCCTGCACAAATCATGTATTTGCAAAAGGGCACATTTATTACGATTACTTTAAAACATCTAAGGAACAAAAAATTTTGGCAATCTTTCAATTTCAAACCAAACTTAACATTAACAACGAACATTAGCAATTAATAACGACAGTGTTTCTTCAACAAAGTAAACAAAGAATAATATAAAATCCGGAAAACAAACGATTTTCATTGTTCACGAATTCGGTGAAAGCTTATTTATACAATACGCAATTGTCATCTTTGAACTGTGTAGTACATGTGCGCCACTAGCGCACATTGTCATCAACGAGTGCACAATATATTAAAAAGAAGCGTACAGAGATAACCTTTTACCCTAGGCGATAGTAACTAAAGCTAGTAGACAGTTTCAACCTGGATTGCGAGCGTGTGTTATTCACGTGAGAGCAAACAAAGGGCTCGTGACCTTGCAGGATCACCGAACCAGGGCGGGGAGGGGACCACAGGGAAGGTAAGGTCAACGATTCAAACACGTGGGGTTGCGGGACGTCACACTTGGCACAACATACGCCGTTAACTAAAATTCATTTCATAATAGATACGACTAATGATTTGGCAATGACAAAGGTCGGTATAACGAGTCGAGCCGAGTCGCCGTTCTAATACAACACTGCAAAACATCGTATTTAATAGTTAGGTACCTCATAGTACACTAGAACATACTTAATTAACGTAACTAATAACTTACCTGGTGCTGGAAAAGAGAGTTCCGTACAAGGCAGATGTCTTTCCAAGTGCGCAGTCCCTTCAGTTCACAAACAGGCGACACCACGTCTGTGCAGTTCAAGTCAGCATCCACCGGCATCACAAACAGTGGTTACTCGTCCTACGACAATAGACAAAGTATATTTTATACTTACATCATTTCGTTTAAAAAAGCACAAGAAGGCAAACTTAAGACAGAAAACTTACTCAAAACAGTTCGAAATACTAACAATATTTCCAAATTAATACAGTCGTGAAATTTGGCAATTATACGTGACAAATTATATCTACATGGCCAAGTCAAAGGAAATAGTACTGCTTGTAATGAATATATAATGTTGGTGAATTTTAACCGTTAAAATAAGATCCTGATTTTGAAGAAATGCTGTAGGGGGATGATAAATCAAAAAATAAAAAAAAATTGTGCGTGTGTTTGAGATGTTCGGAGAACGATGTCGCTTCCGCTCTCAACCACCTCTGACTTGACAGATCGTACGAACAAAGAATACAAATATCAGGCGAATATCAAAATTATTCAACAAAGACTTCTGGAAATAGATCTAAAATCCCGTTTGTTGTATGAGCACAGGTATTAATAGATACTGACCAAAATCGTTTTTTTTTTGTGTGTGGAAGAAGTATTTTCTTACTATAAGAGGTGTTATTAGCTCAAGTAATTAGCATTTTGCCGATTTATTGGATACAAACTGCTAAAACTACAAACGAAAGACAACTTAGTTATAGACTACCTTTAGTATTCCTTGTGGAATGGATCCTAAAATATTTGTATGAATAACAAATATTAGCAAATGCGAAGTAAATATTAAACCTATAACCATCACCCGCTAACGTCGTAGTTTTACGATACAGATTAGTTAGTTCTATTCAGTGGTAAAATAATCGAAACTACCCTCGCGGCACTCTATAGGTAAAAATCCTTTGGCATACCAATCACGCCATTTGGCGCGGCGTATTGTCAGACAGTAAGCATGCCCGTATTGCCCATCGTGAAAAGTTACACACGCAGCTTCGGCGCCGTACTCTCCTGCCACAGGACAAATCCGGCGCCGCCCCGAGCGAAACGGGAAGCGATCGTGATTGTATTATCCGAACTACCTACATCTCCTAAATATCTTAAAATTAGGTTACCTGGAAGAAGCTCTGCGCGATAACATCGTTAGCAATCTTACCATTGTCAATTTTAGATATTCATTTTAAAGTGTGCAAATAACGAGTACATTAACGCATTCATACTTCTTACGAAACGTTAACCAATAACTAATGAAATGAAAAATATCATAATGAAAATAGGTTTTAAAGTATCCCAAACTGGTCTAAGCTTGTAAAATGTGGTGTATGGATTAAAAATGAGATGTATAATTACTATACTGAACAGCGATAGCTTCTATCTAACTAGAATAACATGTGATATTTATGTGTATTGAAAACTTTGTTGTTCAATGAACTTATGCATGTACCTATGTGATGGAGCTGTTAGTGTCATGGGATGACAAAAAAACCAAGTTAGTGAAGCCAAACGTAAATGATACAAAAAATGTAAGTACAGATGAAACAAATGTGGTATGGTAAAAAATACTGATTTGTGCTGACTATTCACAATTTAAAATGTATGAACTTCATGGGACACTATTAAATTAAAAATAAATATATAAAATATTAAATGGATTATTATTGGGGCGTATGCCTGACACCTATCATACTATACAGGGTAAGGGTGTTTACTCTTTGTCAATCTAGTAGTATCCCAAATTGTCAGGCAAAGTGACTATGTAGAGGTTTAGCTCAATGAGTTTTATCTACACCAAACCATTGCCTACAATCTAAGAGTATTATCAGTAGCCCCTGGTGTGGTGTCTTTAATACCAATGATTAACAGTACTGATGACACTACTACAAATGTATTATGTGTCTTTAGTACCATTGAAAAAAGAAATAGTTTAGAGTAATGTACACAATTATTCCAAAAAATAATAAACCGTAATGTAGCCTTCACTTTTTATATTAAACATGTGCAAATGCAGTTGATATTTTTTTCTATGGTACTACGGACACATTAGTAGTGTCACTAGTACCATTAATAGTACTAAAGACTGCAGGTAATCAGTAGGCGCTCAAATGTTGCTTTAGTATAGTAAATATCTAACACATTTAGAGCAACACATTGAGGAGGAGCTTTAAATTCTAGCAGACACTTTAGATTAATCTTATCACTTCTAGTCTGACAATTGGGGATTTAGATGGAAAATTGTTAGGGTATTTGTTGGACAAATACTGCTTAACACACCATACTTCCCTTTTAGGTAGCTTTTATTACAAGAAGTAATTTACTTTATGTGCCAGAAGGATTTGTCGCACATAAACATTCAGAATGAACTTATATATATTGATGTCTGTATTATATGATAAGTAATACAGACATGAATATGGAGAGCCATGGTAAAGAAATTAATGAATGTATGCAGAGGAAATGCATAGTGTAAAGCTTGCCTATGTTTAAATTGAGCTACTTCAGTCAGGATTTAAAAAATTATAGGAACCATTCTAGAAAAACATAATAATCAGGTAAATAATAATGCCCAGATGTGTTATTCAAAGCATAAATTAGTACAATGCAATTCAGTGTTGTTATGTGAATAATTGTAACACAAATTGTCTTAGCAGAATCTCACTTTAAAAAAATTGTTAATAAAATTAAACCTATAAAGATAACTCACATGTTAGTTTTTCTGTTTGTACTTCTAGCCATGTGCCCATCTGTGACAGGCATTGTTTTCGAGATATTCTGAAAAAATGGTTTAAGCTATAAACAACATAATTAACATTTCCAATAAAAACAACTCACTCTCACTCTCTCTAAATAAAGAGTTTCAATTCTACTGTAAACAATGGGTAGGAAGGTATGAAAGACATGATTTGCTTCACAACTTACAAGTCTGTCAGTGTATAAAATAGTGTGGATGAAAGCTACCAGAATGTGGTCTAATGCAGTACTATATACAATAGAATATGAACAGTAATTATTCAATAACTGAAATTTTGGAACACCTGTTGTTCATGTGAAACATGACTAATCTGCAGCACACCACTGCAACAGTATCAAGAAAAAATCAAGTGGTTGTCGAGCCACTATTACAGTTGCCCAAATTTCTTGTGATCCAGTATTAGTAGGTACATCTATGGCACCATAGTTCACAGTTAAACATGTCCAGTGCTGACCAAACAAATAAAGAAGAAAAGCAAGTGTTACTTACAGGATAATAGTACCTATAATAGGTACGTACTCAACTTGTTATCAACAATGTAAGTAGGTAAATGCATAATTTACAGGATTCAGACAACCACACCAAAAAAGTGAAGAAAAGTTACAACTACTTATTACATCAAATCTTATTCTGACTCATGCTGGTATTACCTATCTACTTTTCTGCAAAGTGAGTGAACAAACTACTTTATTAAATCAATAGAAACACTAAGATACAAAGAAGAGGTCCAAGATATTGAAATATTGGAGCCTTCACTATACTGCAGGTTATTTTCGTAAAAGCATTATAAAGGAAATTACGCCTTACATCTACTAAAAAAAAACAAGGTAGGGTCAATTAGATCTACACAACTTAAAAATATAACTATGCTTGCGATGACAATCCAGAATTCGGGACTGAACCAAACTTTACGACAGCTATCACGGAAAGACTAAAAACATAAGAATTATACCAAGAAATACACGGTAGAACCTCGATAATTGGCATTCACGAAGAAAATGGCGTCATACATATCTATGAACAAGGAACAACGGACGGACAAATTCATCCCACGGCCACTGAATTACACAAGAACGGTTCCGAGCGCACTTTTTAACTCAAAATCATGCAATAAAAACACAAAAATACTCACTTTGAAATGGAATTCCGATGAAAATCATCCAAAATCTCATAGAACTGATGACAAGGCACTCCACTCACCGTTTGCAAAACCACTGTCTAGGTCACGTGACCAAAAAATTTTTATATTGAGTTGCCAGCTTCGCAACTACGTTCCACAACCATGTTTGAAAATTAATTGTTTCAGATTCTTTAAGATTTACAAAGTTACAATTATTCCTCAACTTTGCTTTGGAAGTTTGTTGTTATCATGAGCATGGCCTCGCCCTTAAATGTTTTATATATAGTCTCACGGATAAACACGGCATTAAACAAAGAAGTACAGAAATAATTACAGATATATATCTGCACACCATTCTCCCAAAATAAATATTCTGATCCTACAAAATCTGACTCACTCACCCCCTGTATTCTTAACATTCAAAATTATATTCTCCTGTATGTTAGGCAGAAGTAATATAGAAATAAACAGCTTGCATTATAGTAAGAACCCCGGCGAAGATGGAATCACATCTGCAGTCCTCAAAATTTGGAAACACGCCCTCCTCCCTCGAATCGCAAATCTGTGCAACAAACTATCCTTTACATTCGAAAATTACCTATAGAATTCTGCCATAGTAATATCATTTCGATCCACAAGAAAGGCGACAAAAGTTACATAAATATTTATATTATCGAACTATTAGTCTAATTTCACATATCTATAAAATATTTGTTATTGTCATACAAAACCGTATTGGAAAAATCCTCGACCAACACCAACCACCAGAACAAGCTGACTTTCGCCCCGGATTTTCTACTACCGACCATCTCCACACACTCAACCAGATTATTGAGAAAGTCAACGAATAGAACAAACCTTTGTATGTTGCATTTGTTGACTACTCAAAACCCTTTGAACCCAGCGTATCGCATTCGTACATATTTAGTACACTTCATAGACAAGACATACTCACATTATATAAATATCATACGCCTTATTTATCCATCCGCCAACATAAAATTGAATACGCCTGAGGCGTCATTTAAAATAAAAAAGGGGTGAAACAGGGTGACCAGCACGGTGGTCAGCATGTTGGTCTCCCTCTTTCCGAAGCTTTTTATCAGCACGCTGGAAGAAGTTTTTAGAAAAGTTGAGGTCACATGGGCGGACAAGGACACTAACGTCGGCCACAACAAACAGTTGACAAACCCGCGCTTCCTAGACAACATTGTCTTGTTTGCCCAAACAGCTGAAGAACTCAGACAAATGCTACGGCAACGCAAGCCTTGAGGTCGGACTTAAGACGAACCGGTCCAAAACCCAGTGCATGATCAACTGCATAAAACGCAGGATTGAGGTATATGGGCAGTAAAACTGCTATTTCGATGAATACACCTACTGGAGCCAAATAGTCTTTCAAAAATAGGCAAAACAAAAAAATTGAGCGCCGAATAGGTAAAGCCTGGAGAAGTTACTGGTCCATGAAGGAGCTGATGAAGGGTGAGCTTCCATTCGCCTTCGGCACATGCATCATGCCTATTCTAACCTATGACGCGCAAACTTGATCACTGAAATATGCGAAATATGTACCGGGGTGGCAACAGATGGCTCAAAATCGGGAGGAGTGGAGGAAACAGATGGAGACCTTTGCCCAGAAACAATACAGAAAAAACAACTAGACTTGCAATCCTAAACTGACGTTAAGAATAAAACGAGTCAA
>SJJU01070672.1:0-12123 GCA_012932125.1 Conopomorpha cramerella | reverse complement strand
ACAAACTTTATAATTGTTCTGGCCCTTATACTGTTGCTGTACCAGAATATTGCAGAATATTCCACTAATATTTTAAAATTATACTAAGCATTACTGGAATATTGCGAAATTATCCTATACGGTAGTATGTTTTAGAAATGTAGCTTAGTTCAGTATCGGGACAAATCGAAATTTCGGCTATAACTCTAAAAATACTCCCTACTGCTATTTAAATGTAATTGAGCATCAATCTTTTATGTCTTACCTTTGATCTAAACATATAATTTTAAAAAACAATAGATATTTTTTTTCAATAAAATCAGTTTTAAAATTCATCGAAACTTTGATTGCCGTTTTCTTCAGTATTGTAAATTATGAAATGTTCCGGTACTGTCTCTGACCGACGATTTGTTTAATCTTCAATTACGTCATTTTCTAAAATGTACTTCAAAAAGAACGTTTTATTTGAAAATCAATTTTGAATACAGCCAAAGCTGTCATTAAGTCCTTTGCCAACAGACGAAACGACACTAAACGAATTTTAAATTTCATTATGAAAGTTTAATAAAGAAATTCACCTCATTAAGTGGATAACACGCGACATAATGATACGAAAGATTACTGGGCAGAGTTGGTGTTTATAGTCACTGATAAATTGCAGTGAGAGACTAATTTATTAATTAAAAAAAAATATTAATTTAAAAGTGACAAAATGTTGGTAAGCCTCTTATTTATTATAAAAAATAATTTCATTTTTATTTCCTTTCTTTGTGTTATAGTACTGTATTTCTGTTTTATTGTATTTCTTTTTTGTTGTTATTGTTCTTTTTGTGTTAATAATATAGTGCCTTTACACATAATATTATACATATAAATCGCCACGCTTGGCAGGCGGGTTGGCGATCGCAGTGGTGTTGTGGTTTAACTCACAGAGAGCGCTGTTGCCCGTTCTCTGAAGAACTCCCTCGGTCGCCTCTTACGACCCCCACGACGGGAAAAGTTGGGCTGGGGTGGTGACACATGTATTCTATTCGCCACACGGCTGATTTTCTTATCATGTAATTTTCCTTTGAAATATCTTCTTCCCATGAAAATCGGTTCAAAAACGACGAAATGATCAGCGAACGAACATAAAAAAGCATCATCACCAGCCACATAAAGTTTAACGCAGGACGGGGGCATCTCCCAATGAATTCCGTCATTTGGGGGGAAATGCCAATAATCGCCACTCTTGGCAGGCGGGTTGGCGATCGCAGTGGTGTTGTGGTTGAGTTCTAGTGGACTCGACAGACGTTGTCCTGTCTTAACTATTAATATGAATATAAAATTAGTATAACCTCCAGGGTGGCCTGTGCCCAGCAGTGGATGTCACTTTCTTCTTTGAAAAAAACCTTCTGCCGTCTTTAAAAAGCACAACAGAGGAAAAATTTGCAGAATCGGTCCACCCGTTTACAACATTGCAACGAAAAGTGGCATTAATTTTTTTTTATATATATAGAGATACGAAATACTCTTCTTATGAAGTATCTTACAAATAGCGTAATTTGTTTTCTTTTTGACAGAAAAACAACGCCGTTGATACAGAATACCATTCACTCTCAACAACTTTACACACTGCATTTACACCGACTACGACCATGTCTTCTGGACACTTTTTTTTTGTCTCTCTCTCTCTCTCTCTCTAACCCTCTCGTGTCGAAGAGGACCCTTCGGGCCACGGCCGCTTTACAGTTTCTAGTGTCCATTGTTACGGGTTTATTATGAACGTCTTTTATGAAACCACTCTTTCCTTTTTTTTTTCACTTTTTTTTTTCACGGCCTACCGCTTTGTGCGGCTGACAATGGTAGGTACACTCGAGCATGTTTTTTACTTTTTTTTTGGGTTAGAAAATTGGCCAGACCACGCTCGCGTCTCGAGAGGGTTTGCGGGGTCATTTTTACCGGTTAGGGGTACTTGCATGCTGAAAGTGCGTTGCGTTGCGTTTTCATCCCCCGGCGAAAAATGAGGTGTGTTATAACTTTTACGTGTCTGTCCTGTGTGTCTGGCTACGTGTATGTCTGTGCGTCTGTCTGTGGTATCTTAACTCTCGAAATAATAGAGCTATATAGCAATAAAAGTTTTTTTTGTTTAAAAGTTTCAATTCAATTCAATTCGTTTATTGCACTCATGTTACAGCAAAAGTTCTTAAACAAATAGCAGAGTATCAAACATGAACCCTGTGAGGGCAAAAGCAACAGTATGGTTAGTAGTACACTCGCCATGTGTGAGGTACTAAGTACAATTACTTAATTATAAACTTAATTACAACTAAATCCTACTCTTGTGAACGTTAATATAATACTATGACAATTAATACAATAACGATAATGAACTACACTATTTCTTACCAGTATTTGATTTAATCAAGTGTGTTCTTTGTTATGTTTCTATCTACCTGTTATCTAGCTGACCAGGCAAACGTTATTTACCAATATACCTTATAGCCTATATTATATTATTCTAGTTTATAAGCTACAATGCTGCCTAATTTTATCAAAATCAGTCCAGTACTTCCTAGACACTTTTGATGTGTGTATTTATTTAAGTAGTAAAATTTTGAGTGGGTCAACCAAAATTATTCCTACTAATGTTATAAATGCGAAGTGCACGACACGTGTATTCAAAGTATATTTATAAAATTAAAACTGGATAATTTATTAAAAAGTTATGTGGGTTGAAAGTGGGGGTGAAAAGTAGAGTTTATGATCAAGTGAGGAATAAAATGAAAGCGCACGACATGATTATTTAAAATCGGGATTTTTTAAATTTGTAAAGATAAAAATAAATACACTTCACGCCTTTTAATCTCAAAGCGGGGTAGGCAGAGGCACTTGCTTAATAAGCAAATACCCACGGTTCACCGAGCGTATTTAACCCAACGTGACGGGGGGTGAGCCCATCGCCGTTATAGGGTTCACACACTTTGTGGTGTGCGGGTTTCATCACGATGTTGTCCTTCACCGCACGAGTGTTGCGTTGCGGACATAGGCTCTGAAAAAGAGTCCTATTGGTACACGTCCAGTAGCTGGACTCGAACCCGCTACCTCCCGTTTACAAGTCAAGTAGCCGACCAACTGGAACCCAGACGCTCAACGCTTGCTGACATAAATAAAAGAAATTTACTTTACAAGTGCCTCTGCCTACCCCGCCTTAGGATTAAAAAGCGTGAAGTGTATTTTTTTTTACTTAATATAGTACACGCCCCACGATTTGTTCGACGCATTCTGTTTTTTTTTACAACAGATTGTACGCCAACTGCACAATGTTTACATAAAAGAGGCTTCAACAGAAATAAATGTTCTGTCTGTCTGTCTCTCCATAATTAACCTTTCCCCTTCACAAACACGTTAGTTCAACAAACGATTTGAAAAAGGAAAATAAATCAGCATTCTATTCTAAATGTTCTCGAACATATTTTTTTAAACACTATGAGCAAGCGTTTGACCACCATCTTGCCTAATGTTAAGCAGCGATGTGGTCTGTGATGAAGCACACTTGTTCATTAGGTACGTATTCACCAGTGCTGAGGCATACATAGCGCCTGAATTGATAGATTAGCAACGAATGCGAAACCATCCAACAAAATACGCCTGATTATCCGGAGTAGCAAAACAATGCGACGGTTCGACGGCGGTTGCTGCGTCATGTCGAGTGGACCCCGCCGCGACCCTACCTCTGCCACCGCACTTCTACATCAGGTGCCTATACTCCTATATATATCCTTACTAATATTATAAATGCGAAAGTGACTCTGTCTGTCTGTCTGTCTGTTACGCTTTCCCGCTTAAACCTCTCAACCGATTTAAATGAAATTTGGCACAGACAATCTTTAGACCCTGAGATAGAACATAGGCTACTTTTTATTGCAAAATAGGGGTGGTAAGGGGTTGAAAAGGGGATGGAAGTTTGTATGGGATTTCTTAATTTTAAAAGATAAAACCATGAAACTTTATATTTAAGCACTTGATAAGAAATAATAAAACATTTGTTCTAGCGTTTTTGAAATTTCGAACTGTGAGGGGATGAAATAAAAGTTGAAAGTTTGTATGAAGTTCGTAATTTTTTAAGATAAAAACATTACATTTTGTATTTAAGCACTAAATAAGATACAAAAATCGTTTGTTTTAGCATTTTTACTTTTTACCAGTGTGGGGGTGAAATAGGGGTTAAAAGTTTGTATGGGTGTTCGTCATTTTTAAGATAAAACCATGAGACTTGGTACGTAGGTCTCTTAGGATGTGCAGAGTTTTTCTACAAACGGAATTCCGAAATTCGAACGGAACGGAACTGATTCGGAACGGGAACTACGAAACCAAACTTTTTGTATAGGTACAAAATCTTAAGCACTGAACCTAGGAACATGATATTTAGAAGTTTTGGGTGTATCAAGTTAAAAAAAAATTGGCTTTGAAGTAAAAAATCCTTTTAACGAATACTCTGCATCACCGCCGGCCGCTGTCATTGGTCGTCGGTCGTCGTCGCGCACATTCGCCGAAGTGTGGCGGCCGGCAACGGCGCTGTCGTGTGGTGGGGGAGCGCACGAATCTACATAACTATGCCTACCCGAACGGGCAGATACGTGAGGGCAGACGACGTTGTCGGACGCATGCATGCAATTTGTGCTACAAAGATTTAGGTACTTTTTCGATCCAGTAAAATTATTTTATTGTTTCGTATTTTTTTAAGTAGGTAGTATTTTTTTATTAGTTAGGTCCTATAAATTTATTTTGTACATGCTTAATATTTCGGGATCTTTTAGTTCATAGTTAATAGTATTATTAGTTTATAGTTATAGTAGGTAAGATAGTTTCCGTTACTTTAAAAAAACCGATTTGCTTTTATTTCCCTTTTTTAATTAATCTAATAGGTCGTAGTAGGTGTAAAACTAAACTAACCTACTTACCTCCTACTATTTTTATGCATTGGTAGTAAATAAGTATTGGTAATTTAATTTCTTAGTTTCTTTATTTTTCCATTTAAACGTGACTTATACACGTCGTCGTGCGAGCGTAAATTTTTACTACGTAGGTGGTTATTAGAGGTTTTTATTTGATAACAAATCTCAATCTGTATATCTGTTTTGTTCGATTCATTTTATTTTTGTTTTTTAAGATGCCTCGCAAACGAAAGTCCAATTTAGCTAATAGCTCTAGCAGAGCTCGGGCTGCTAAACTTGCTAGATCACTGGAATCCGAAGAGGATTCACAGATCCGTCGGACTTTAGATGCCGAGCGTCACGCAGCTCAAAGGGCTGTTGAAACTTTTGAGCAAACGCAGACCCGTCATAATTTAGACGCTGATCGTCATGCTGCACAAAGGGCTGCACAGACCTCTCAGCAGACCCAAGCTCGCCAAGTCTTGGATACCGAGCGTCACGCGGCTCAAAGAGCTGCTGAGACTTCACAGCAGACCCAAGCTCGCCAGGTCTTGGATACCGAGCGTCACGCAGCTCAAAGCGCTGTTGAGACCTCTCAGCAAACCCAAACCCGCCAAGTTTTAGATGCCGAGCGTCACGCAGCTCAAAGAGCTGTTGAGACCTCTCAGCAGACCCAAGCTCGCCAGGTCTTGGATGCAGAGCGTCATGCGGCTCAAAGAGATGTTGAGACCTCTCAGCAGACCCAAGCTCGCCAGGTCTTGGATGCAGAGCGTCATGCGGCTCAAAGAGATGTTGAGACCTCTCAGCAGACCCAAGCTCGCCAGGTCTTGGATGCAGAGCGTCACGCAGCTCAAAGAGATGCTGAGACCTCTCAGCAGACCCAAGCTCGCCAGGTCTTGGATGCAGAGCGTCACGCGGCTCAAAGAGCTGCTGAGACTTCTCAGCAGACCCAAGCTCGCCAGGTCTTGGATGCAGAGCGTCACGCGGCTCAAAGAGATGTTGAGACCTCTCAGCAGACCCAAGCTCGCCAGTTCTTGGATGCAGAGCGTCACGCGGCTCAAAGAGATGTTGAGACCTCTCAGCAGACCCAAGCTCGCCAGGTCTTGGATGCAGAGCGCCACGCAGCTCAAAGAGATGTTGAGACCTCTCAGCAGACCCAAGCTCGCCAGGTCTTGGATGCAGAGCGTCACGCGGCTCAAAGAGATGTTGAGACCTCTCAGCAGGCCCAAGCTCGCCAGGTCTTGGATGCAGAGCGTCACGCGGCTCAAAGAGATGTTGAGACCTCTCAGCAGACCCAAGCTCGCCAGTTCTTGGATGCAGAGCGTCACGCGGCTCAAAGAGATGTTGAGACCTCTTAATTATCCATATTTAATCCATATCTAATATTCAAATTAAAAGTACGCAGACAAAGTCGCGGGTACCGGCTATCTATATATAAGAGAAAGTCGTGTTAGTTACTACACTATAACTCAAGAACGGCTGAACTAATTTAGCTTAAAGTTTGTAGAGATGTAGCTTAGAACCGAGGGAAGGGGAAGGTTCTTATGACAGAAAAAAAATAAAGAATTGCGCGGAAACTTAGAAAATTTAGGTATCCCCTCTAAGGCGGAACGAAGTTCGCGGGGGCAGCTAGTATATATATATATGTGAGTGTTGGCATACAACAACACTCACAACCACTTTGCCGCTGAGTTGAATGTGTGTGCTCCGATAGTATTTTGTTTTATTGGTACTAAAGTGACCTGTAGAATCACAACTTCCATCACCTTTAGTCTCGGCCCTTTACAACCAGTGACTTGAAAACCTCCAATGGAAATAAATGCTCTGTCGACGGGCCCGTTGGTGTAGCGGTTAGCATGTCTGCCTCTTCTCCATAGGGCCGTGGGTTCGATTCCCACCGCTGGCAGGTATTTAGGTGATGAGCTTTTAAGTAATTGTTGGATGTGTCTGGGTGTTTTATTTATATAAGTATGTATTTAACAGAAAAAAAAGAGTATTTAATCAAGTATATTTCGTTGTCTGATTTCCATAACACAAGTGCAATTTATTTAGTATTTATAGATTAATTTGGATTATTATTATTTTTTTTCTATATATTTCTTTCTACCTTAGCTTTTTCACCACAACTTGGGTTGACGGGTAGAAAATGCAATAGCATTAAGTCCGCCATTTGTAAATAAATTGTGCAATAAAGATTTAAACAAACAAACAAACAAGTGCTTTAGCTACTTAACATGGGATGAAGGCAATGTGTGTGTTGTTGTAAAATATTTATTTATTATTATTGTCTGTCCGTAATAAACGGTTTTCCTTTCACAAACACGTTGGTAAATAAAACGATTTGCGAAAGGAAAATAAATCACCATCGACGATAGCAAAACTTCTCGAATATCTTCTTGTTTTAGATTTGTTGTACAAAGTTTGTGTGCATCTTTCCAACTTCGATATTTCCCTGCTCGCTGAGGAAATAATTCCACGATGTAATTCCATACGGGCATATCATTTACTTAGGAGTGGATTCTAATTGTAGAAATACAGCGCGGCTCCTGCAACAGGAGCGAAAACTTTGAATAATATACATTTTCAGATATTATCATTGTTCGTATCCTTGAATGAACGAATAAATTAATTAGTTCTGATAAGCGTCTGTGGTCCAGTTGGTCGGACACTTGACTTGTAACCGGGAGGTCCCGGGTTCGAGTCCGGCTGCTGGACGTGTACCAATGGGACTCTTTTTCAGAGCCTATGTACGCAACGCAACGCTCGTACGGTGAAGGACAAACATCGTGATGAAACCCGCACACCACAAGGTGTGTGAACCCTATAACGGCGATGGGCTCACCCCCTGTCACGTAGGGTTAAATACGCTTGGTGAACCGTGGGTACTTGCTTCAGCAAGTGCCTCTGCCTACCCCTCTTTGGGATTAAAGGCGTGAAGTGTATTTTATTGTAATGATAAGGCAGAAACAAAATTCCGGTCTAGGAGGATATGGTGAGACGATGTGGAGCGACACCTGCTGGGGGCGAGCGATGGCTGAAAACAGGTGTGAGTCCACACGGAGGAGACGTTTGCCCAGCAGTGGAACACAAAAAAAGGCTACAAAACATTACACATTTTTTTTTTAAGGAAACGCGCACTGACAAAACTGGGCAGTCAACGAAAATACTCGTTTTAAACATTTAATATTATACAATTTGATGTTACTCTAAAGAAACTTGCTTAAAACATAAAAAAAATACTAACAGAAATATAATAAGCATATAATAAAATAAGCGAATTAAAACAATACCTTAAAACAAAAAAAAAGGTTCTCATCTCATCATTTTAAAACACTAAAACATTTCAATTTCGCACCTCCACCTCTCTTCCCTTTAAAAAGGAAAATATCAAAACAGAAAACCTAAGTAGCAAAACCTTTTAAAAACATTTTTTTTGGGCAACAAAAACGGAGCGTTTTAGCTAAGTCGTTACTAAGATTAACTGATGCTGCCCACCTCTGAGGATGGAGAAAGTAAAAAAAAAAAGAATAAGTAATTTGCCAAACTCTGAAAGCAAATAAATGGCGAAATCCCAGCCATTGTGTTATTTTCAATTTGAATAAATCGGCTAGAGGACTGGAGTGGGCTATTCAATGGTTTTAAAAAAAGGGAGAAAATTTGCACTAAGAAAAATTGGTCTCCCATCTTGCTTTAACTACTCTAGTGAGCAAAACTGCAGGTTATATTATTATACTGGGTTTCATATTACTACTTTCGGAATTGTATTTAGTTTTTAAGGTTTTATACTGCGTATAAATAAAGGAGCGTCTGTGGTCCAGTTGGTCGGATACTTGATTTGTGATAGGGAGGTCGCGGGTTCGAGTCCGGCTACTGGACGTGTACCAATGGGACTCTTTTTCAGAGCCTATGTCCGCAACGCAACGCTCGTACGGTGAAGGACAACCCGCACACCACAAGGTGTGTGAACCCTATAACGGGGATGGGCTCACCCCCTGTCACGCTGGGTTAAATACGCTTGGTGAACCGTGGGCATTTGCTTACTAAGCACGTGCCTCTGCCTACCCCGCTTTGGGATTAAAAGGCGTGAAGTGTATTTTTTTTTAATGTACTCTTTTGTTTCTTGGCTAAAGAGGTCGTGGTCACAAGCTGACTGGTAAGCTGAATGCTTATCTTTGGTTAATATTCGCGCTACCGTTTTAAACTTTTAATATTATGTCAGTGCGCGTTTCCTTAAAAAACACATACGATTTTCAACCTTAGAGCGGTAGAGCAGATTCTTGACCGACTGTACTTACTGGATAGAGCGTTCATAGGATCGATGTTGCCTTATACCCTGCATATTCATCAGCATCAACATTAGGTATCCACCGGTCTACTGGCCACAAAGAGTATAATAGACTGGAGCCGTGTGCTGAACAAAAACTGCATTGTTGTCGGAGGCTGAATGCCTTGTTCGTCACAGTGTAGAGTTATATTTTGCAGTAGATGAAAAGTGCAGTAAATAAAATTGAGAGCGTCTGTGGTCCAGTTGGTCGGATACTTGACTTGTAACCGGGAGGTCGGGGGTTCGAGTCCGGCTACTGGACGTGTACCAATGGGACTTTTTTTCAGAGCATATGTACGCAACGCAACGCTCGTACGGTGAAGGACAACATCGTGATAAAATCCGCACACCACAAGGCGTGTCAACCCTATAACGGTGATGGGCTCACCCTCTGTCACGTTGGGTTAAAATACGCTTGGTGAACCGTGGGCACTTGCTTAGAAAGTGCCTCTGCCTACCCCGCTTTGGGATTAAAAGGCGTGAAGTGTATTTATTTATTTCTTTTATAGATAAAATAAATCTTAATTGAATACCGCATCTCGGCAAACGGATTGTAGGACGCTATCAGGCAAGGTGGACTGATGATATGCGCAAAATGGCTAGTAGAAGCTGGATGCGAGAAGCCGAAAACAGATCACAGTGACGTGCAGTTGGAGAGGCCTATGTCCAGCAGTGGACAAGTATGGGCTGACGATGATGATGAAATTGATGACTTCAACATAGTCCACAAGTTCACTAACCATCACGTGAACATACTGATTATGTATACCTAGATTACATACTGATAGTAAATGTTTAAAACGGGTATTATAGCGCGAAGATTAACCAAAGATAAGCATTCAGCTTACCTTCGTTGTTTGCCCGACGTTTCGACACAGTTACATGTGTCGTGGTCGCGAGCTGACTGGAGTAATCTTCGCGCTATAATACCGGTTTTAAACATTAAAATTTAATATCATTTCAGTGCGCGTTTCCTTAAAAAATACATAGTGATATTCCTATTTAGTTACTGCGTGACCTAACAATGTACTGTGACGTCATCTCTATACAGATATTATAGCACGATAAGGACTTATCTAGTTCCTGCCTTCACTTTGTGTTTCTATTATTTACGTTGTCAGGTATTAACGTGAAAATAAAATCTCAAAAATTTAGGAGGATTGTTCCAAACAAAAATAAATACACTTCACGCCTTTTGATCCCAAAGCTTGATTTGAGATCAAACCTAAGAAAGCTAAAGCTTACTTGCTAAGCAAATGCCCACAGTTCACCAAGTGTATTTAACCCAACGTAACTGGGCGTGAGCCCATCGCTGTTACAGGGTTCACACACCTTGTGGTGTGCGGGTTTCACCAAGACGTTCCCTTTTTTATCGTGGGGAAATCCTTTATGGATACGCCACCGCTAACGGGGACAGCGGCGCGGTTATGTGGGACTCGCACCCACTAAAACCCCGCGGTGACCGCTCCCGCGTTATTGCCGGGGCCCCCGGAACAGCCTGAGCCACTACGTCGAAATCAAGATGTTCCCTTCACCGTACATGCGTTACCAAAAGCAAATTTATACAAGGATAAATATCTTATCCTACTAATATTATACATTAGAAAGTTTGGGTGGATGTATGGATGTTTGTTCTTCTTTAACGCAAAAATTTCTGGACTGATTTTGATGAAACTTGGCAGCATTGTAGCTTATAAACTAGAATGACATAGGCTTTAAATTATACTGGTAAAACAACGTTTTGCCGGGTCAGCTAGTCAAATATACTCTAAAAACGAAGTCTAGAGTTTCTTTAGGGTCCCTGAGTTTATTGCAGGAGGTCTCAACGACCCGAAATAAGAATGGAATTTACCTCTTCATACTTAAATTAAAATGAGTTTATTTCGTAGTTATAAGTGCTATACATACAGATATATACATATATTGATACATATACTGATTGAGTTTGTATGTGGAGACTGTATTTATTTTTCATTCTGGATCGTTGACACCAGCTAATATACTATAGACTCTATAGACTAAGTAAGGTCTACAGAAACAGTAGACTCCAGCTTAAAAGGGTATTTCCTTATTACTCTGTAGGTATGTAGTGCCGTCTTAGATAGTGAATTTTCTAACTTACCCAGTTCAGAAATTACTTGCCTTAGGCTAGAAGGCTTACATTAAAACCAGTTTAAATTGACCAATGATTAGTTTGATTCGTTATGAAACAAAAGTCCATTGAAGTGTTAAACAATGCTCAAGTTTTTCCCGACTAAAGCCTAATATCATAAAGAAGTACAATCACGCGATGCAGCAGTAGGTTAGGGCGGGCGGAAAACCGCCCTAGAATTATTTACAGTCTCGTTTGTTAGTGCGCTATTGGAAAACGACTCTTATTACGTTGAATTACAGTTGTAAAACTTAGTTATATGGTTTTCAGTGAATTTATTGCAAAATGTGTAGTCTGGAAATCATGTATGAACGCGTCAGAAGTCCATTGCTGGACACATGCCTACCTCAAGGCGTGCAAAAAAGGTAACACATAAGGAAAGTGGATTTTTTTTATCACTACGAACAATCGTTTGACCACCATCCTGCCTGATGTTAAGCAGCGATGTGGTCTACGATGGAGCACTTGTTCATTAGGTACCTATTTAGTGATAATAATCCGAACAATTAAATCTATTTCACAAAAGAGAATAAACTGCCGGAAATTTTGAAATAATACAAATGTTTCTAAAATGAAAGTTTAGTTTTGGGATCCAATAATATAATAAATTATCCAAAATCGGACTTCTTTTTTTTTTCAAATCTGAATTCTATAAAAATATGCGTGGTCATCAACGATCTCTACAGAGTATAAAAAAGGGAAACATCGTTGGGCTCGTCAATATGAACAACTTTTACTATAGCGGCATCCAT
>SJJU01070671.1:0-19898 GCA_012932125.1 Conopomorpha cramerella | reverse complement strand
TTTCCTTTATTCCCTCAGCAGGGACATAGGGCTCGCACAACATTCTTCCACTCGGACCGGTCTTGAGCAGCAACCCCCAGATCTTCCCACTTCAGACCTGCTAGATCCGCCTCCTTCTTCACTGAGCGACGCCATGTGGATCTAGGGCGGCCAACTTTACGCTTTCCTGCCGGCTTCCACGACAGAGCCTGTTTTGGAGGATACTCTTCCGATCTTCTGAGCGTGTGTCCAATCCAACGCCACTTCCTTGTTCGGATTTCGTCATCGATGGGTCTTTGTCTTGTCAGTCTCCATAGGTCGGTGTTCCTTATTGTTCGGGGCCAGAAAATTCCCAAAATGCGCCGTAAGCATTTGTTAACAAATACTTGCAGCTGATGGGAGAGGTCCTTTCTGACATACCACGTCTCACAACCATATAGCAAGACTGACTTGACGTTTGATTCGAAGATCCTCAATTTAGTGCGTCGGGTGATAATGTGGGAACTCAAAACAGGCTTTAATTGGGCGTATGCAGCACGAGCCTTGTTGATACGGGCCTCTATGTCCAGGTCTGTTCCACCTTGCGGGCTCACAACCCCCCCAAGATAGGTGAACTTGTGGACCCGCTCGATACTCTCGCCGTTGATTAAGAGAGGCTGGGTGTCAACGGTGTGGAGGCGCATCTCCTTCGTTTTAGCGCAGTTGACGCGCAATCCTTCCTGGGCAGCCTCTTTAACGAGATCATCGGGCTTGGTCTGTAGGTGATCACGGGATTTGGAGAGCAGACATAGGTCGTCTGCAAAGTCTATGTCTTCGAGGTGTTGTCCCTGAGACCAGGGAAGCCCTCTGCATTCCTTGCAGACAACTCTCCGCATCACGTCGTCCAAGACTATGAGGAACAGAAGAGGAGACAGCAGGCATCCTTGCTTCACGCCAGCGGTTACGTGGATTGGGTCGGTCAGTTGTCCTCTGTGCAGCACTCTGCATGTTGATCCCTCATACACATATAGCCCCTGATGATGTGAATTATCTTCTCAGGAATTCCTCGCGATTTTAGAATTCGCCAGATACTGTGCCATTTCACACGATAAATGCTTTTTCAAAATCTACGAACAGCGCAAAAACTTCGCTCTGCATTTCGTTGCACTGTTCCAGTATCATTCTCAGCAGGTTCAGTTGATCGGTGCATGACCGGCATGGTCTAAATCCTCCCTGCTCTTCCCTGAGATGTCGATCCACACTCTTGGTACAGGATGGGAGAAGGTTAATTCCTCTCCAGTTCGCACACAGTGAGCGGTCTCCTTTTTTTGGCAATTTTACAACGACGTCTTCTTTCCAGTCATTGGGGACTTGTTCGGTCTCCCATATGGACCTGATTAGGGGGTGTAAAATTGCTGTAGATACCTGCGCATCGGCCTTCAAAGCTTCAATGGGAATGCCATCGTTTCCGGGGGCTTTTCCACTCTTCAACGATTTTATTGCCGTGGTGATTTCCTCATGACTAGGGATCTGAGTGTCAATATCCAGCTGCCACGGTGGAGTATGCGACACATCGTTCACGTTGGATCCTTCGTCAGAGTCTGTGGCACGAAATACCTCGCTGAAGTGCTGATGCCACCGTCGAAGCTGGTCTTCCATTGTCACCAATATAGTGACTTCTGTGCTTCGTATTGGCCGTTCTGTCTGTGTCTGCTTGCACAGCTCCCTCCCAGCTCTGTACAACTCCTTACTGTCTCCGTTTCGGGCTGCTGCTTCAGCTTTCCGCGCGATGTTGTTCGCCCAACGCCGCTTGTCGCGCTTTATGCTGCGTTTGACGTCGCTTTCACATAGGAAATACTCATAAGCTACGGTTTCTTTGCTGTTGTAGTCCTTGGCCGTGTTGAGCTTATTTTTTAGGGATTTGCGGGATTGGACTTTATCCCATGTTTCCTCAGAAATCCACTTCTTCGAGTATTCCCTAGTTCCCAAGACGTCCTTGCAGCACTTTTGAAGAATGTCCTTCGTCTGTGACCAGCGGGCCTCGACTGGATCATCCTCCAAAGACAGAGCCTGGAATCGGTTGTGTAGTTCGATGGCGAATTTCCTTCTTGCAACGGGGTCGTTCAGCTTCTCAACGTCAAATCGTTTACTGCTATGCATAGATCTCTCTGGAGCGACTGCTATCTTGAGCTGGATCTTGCCGACGAGTAAGTGATGATCACTATTGACGTCCGCACCGCGTTTGTTTCTGACGTCGAGAAGCGAGTGCTTCCACTTTCTTCTTATCAAAAGGTGATCGATCTGGTTCTCTGTACGATGGTCAGGAGAGACCCACGTCACCTTATGACAGTCCCTGTGGGGAAACACTGACCCACCAATGATGAGGTCGTTCTCGCAGCAGAAGTCCACTAGCCGATTACCATTGTCAGAGCGGGTTCCCAGAGCATGTCGTCCAACCCACGACTCTATACCCCGGTTGAAGTTTCCGACCTGAGCGTTGAAGTCCCCCATACATATCACTATGTCCTGGGACTTTACTTTCCGGAGCGTAGAGCTGAGCTGTTCGTAAAAAGTGTCCTTATCCCCTGCTTCAGCCATGTTTGTAGGTGCATAGCATTGGATCACCGTTATCTTCCTTACTTTGGACAGGAATCGTGCTACGATAATTCTGTCAGATATTGGTATCCAATCTATGAGGCTCTTTCTAGCTTTTCTGCTAAGGAGCAAGGCCACTCCTGCCTCGTGCCTATCGTTATTGCCTGAGTACAGCAATGTCAGGTCCTCCACTTGGTGTTCTCCAAACTCTTTCCATCTCGCCTCTGCAATTCCTAAAATCTCCAGGTTGTACTCCTTCATGCACTTCGCTACTTGAAGCAATCTGCTTTCTTCGCGCATAGTCCGTACATTCCAGCAACCTATCGAAGTCCGTATTTTCGCGCCAAAAGTCAGTTTTGTTGAATCCGTCCGTTGATTTATTGCTTGAGTTTCAGTAATAATTATACTTCAGGGATACAGGTTATTAGCCCATAGTACCCTAGTCTGATAGCAGGGCTGCTGCTTCGTAGCGTCCAGACACACTATGTTTTTGTCTCGGGGTTGTCTCCCCTGGCTAGGTTTCCGGTTTTGAGGCGCCGAAGGCTCGCCTTTCGTCTACATACTCAGCTGTTTTCGATCTCGGGGTAGATGATGATTTGCAAGGCCCGTATTCAGATCTCAACATTGCCCGGGGAGGACGACGAGGACGTGTATGTAGACTTAGTTGGTGTGCGTTCCTGTACTTAACCTTGCAAACTTAAGTCCACGCAATCCGGCATACTCAGCATTTTGGAGGATTTCCCTGTTTAGCCATCCAGAAAAAAATCCACCGAGGCCTATCTAACACCAACCCCCCCCCCAATCCACATGTATGGCGGGTCAATAATGCATCCAACTTTTAAGCTCAATATCTCCGAAGTAACTTTTGTGGATTAAGTCCTATCTGTGTAAATATGTCCAATTGTGACCAAATTTTGCAGGTATCAAAAGAGAGAGAGGGTAAACTAGTTGATGGAAAGTGTCACTCCCTCACAGCCAGCTACATACGAGACAGACATGAACGGAATAGTGAAGTGCCCATTTGTAAGTATATACTTATAACACAAGGCATGCAAAACCAAACTTTCTCTCAAAAATCTCAACTTTTATGTAGTATTAGAAAAGTGGCTGTGTCTGAAAATATAACCGAAAAAAAGTAGAGTTCACTCCAAATGCGGCAATAACCGCCTATGTGGAATAAATTATTATACTTCTTCTTGATCCCTAGACACTTTTGATGCGTGTATATTCATGTATTATACAATATACCCTTCCTCAATAATCACTATCTACTAAAGAAAATGGAATCAAAATCCTTTGCGTAATTAATATCTAAGCATACATTGGGACAGACAGCGGTAGCTGATAAAATTTTTCTGATCAGAGAATGATTTGTTTTTTGGATGTATACATACATACATACATACACTTCACGCCTGTCTCCCAGAGGGGTAGGCAGAGACTACAGATCTCCATTTGTCACGATCCTGACATACCCCTTTTCGCTTCATCTACATTCATACATCTTTTCATACATGACCTCCGGTTTCGAGTACTTTTCACGCCACCTTCGTCAGGACATCACCAATCTGGTCTTTATATGTCCTTCTGGGGCGACCTCTACTCACCCCGCCCATTACATCACCCATATAAATCTCTTTCGTCAATCGACTTTCATCCATTCTCTCCATATGCCCAAACCTTTTTTGGATGTATGTTTGTTACAAATAAGATTACAAATTGCTGGATGGATTTTGATAATTCTTACACCACTATATAGAACGCTACAATATCCATTGTATACTGTATGTAACTGACATCATATTAAAAGTTTAAAACGGGTATTATAGCGCGAACATTAACCAAAAATAAGAAATTAGCTTACCTTCGTTGTTTGCTCGACGTTTCGACACAGTTACATGTGTCGTGGTCGCGAGCTGACTCACGAGTCGGCAGTAAGCTGAATACTCAACTTAAAACGTACTTATCTTTGGTTAATTTTCGCGCTACATTTTTTACACTACACGCGATACATTTGGTTAATTTTCGCGCCAAAATCCCTACAGGACAGAATGTAAAGTAGATAAAACAACAAAAAAAAAATCCTAAATGATAATGTTTCAGGCCAGTTCTACGAGGGCTTCAGTAGAGAAGGCAAGGAGTCTATGATACCATACGGAGTGTACACACTCGATGATCTCAAGCAATACGGTGCTGACAGAAATTGGTGTCCATACTTCCTTTCCAGGTTTGCTGTAAGTTATCTTTACCTATCCATGCATATATGTATTTTTTCTTCTTATTTCTATACCGTCTTTAGTTTAATAACTATGTGGGATCCAAGACAGAAGGCTAGGCCCCCCCGGGATCTAGGCCAGTCGTCACTGATTGAGCTCTTGTCTATTCTGGATGCCGCTGTAGATCCTGGCTCTAACAGGAATCACAGTGGTGGGAAAGTGGGTGGGAATATCCCGGTTTACCTATCCATACTAATCTATCTAATATGTACAATTTCCATGTCACAATGTTAGCATACTCCTCCGAAACGGCTTTACCGATTTTATGTGCGTATTCAGTAGGTCTGAGAATAGGTAGGTACCTATATTTGGCAAATACAAGATACAGTCCTTGGGGATTACTGCCTACCTTGTCGTAAAAACCAGTGCCCGCCACTTTCATATATATATTGATTTAATGTCCAGCAAAACTTAAGCTACATACGGTGCTACGGAGTTGCATAACCTAATACCCCCATCGCGTTTTTACAATAGGACAACCAGGAGAACGGCAAAACGTCATCCATACCAGGTGGATTTTCCATTTACGCGAACCAAACGGTTTGCGTCCACTTTCATAGTGCGTACCGCCAGGATGTGGAACGACTTGCCGGAGTCTGTGTTTCTTGCGCAGTATAGTTTGAAGGTCTTCAAGTCGCGGGTGAATAGGTACCTACTGAAAAAGTGTGCTCCATCGTAGACCACATCGCTGCTTAACATCAGGCAGGATGGTGGTCAAACGCTTGTTCATAGTGATAAAAAAAAAAACGCCGAAGGTGGCGTGAAAAGTACTCGAAACCGAAGGTCATGTATGAAAAGATGTATGAATGTAGATGAAACAAAAGGGGTATGTCAGGACCGTGACAAATGGAGATCTGTAGTCTCTGCCTACCCCTCTGGGAGACAGGCGTGAAGTGTATGTATGTAAAAAAAAATACATAACAAAATTCCCTTGCAGATAATACACGCGGAAATCGTGGTGTACTCTTATCACTACCTGTTGGACCCGAAGATCGCGGAGGTGGTCTCCAAGGAGCTGAACAAGGAGGCCGTGGTGGTGTTCGACGAGGCGCATAACATAGACAACGTGTGCATAGACTCGCTCAGCGTGAAGATCACGAGAAGGACCATAGACAAGAGCACGCAAGCGCTGCAGCAGCTCGAGAAAACTGTGCAGGAGTGAGTCTGGGATGTATGATGTTTGCGACAGCATGGGAACAAAGAGATATTCTCTTTGGTCCCATGCTGATTTGAGATGTAAATAGAATTACTACTAGCAACAAAGTCCAACAAAGAAGTGACAAGATATACACACATCAAAAGTGTCTAGGGATCAAGAACATTTTGAGCTCTAAAAAAAATCTGATTTATTTTAATCAAATTTAGACATCTGGATTGGTCTCCTACCTAATTCCCCATGCCTGACTTATCACCACATTTTGAATAAATTATGAATGAATTCAGTTTTTGTAAAATGTATTCTTGATTGTAATCTTCTAATATGTAGGTACTTGATCCCTAGACACTTTTGATGTAAATAGAATTACTACTAGCATAGTGGTCCAACAAAGAAGTGGAAAGACACATAACGCGCTGCGATTTGTTGAAACAAGCTAAGGCACACGAAACGTGACATAACAGCTAACCACACTTGTTCTATGTCGGGTCTTTCTATATATATATATAAGATATAAGTACCTATATTAATTTACATTAGCCTCTAATTTTCGCGCATTCAGTATTTTTTTCGTTTCTGTGTACATATGTTTTGGAATGCGATTTAAATTGTATACTGGTGTGAAGTAAGAGTTGTATTTTGTGTGCCAAATAAAATAAAAAAATTCTTGACGCTCATGCTAGACCTGCACTTCTAGCACGACGCATGCAACTGCGTCGTACTCATGAGCTTGTCTTTAATTATATATTCGCGCCTATATACCCGGTGAACAGTATTGAGTTATAATGTCTGTGCGCGTTTCATTAAAAAAATATCATCATCAGCCCATACTTGTCTGCTGGACATAGGCCTCTCCAATTGCACGCCACTGTGATCTGTTTTCGGCTTCTCGCATCCAGCTTCTGCCATCCATAAAAAATATCTAACGAAAAAATATACTTACAATGCGTTTATTGGTAAGGGAGTAGGAGCCTAATGGTCTGGTCTGTGTCACCAGAGACCCTATTAGTGTGGAGGACCTTCAAAAGGAGGTAGCTTAGAAGCGAGCTAGGTAAACTACAATATCCAATGACATAACAATTGCAATATTTTATTTATTTTACACCTCAAATCATGTCACGGGTACTGATGTAAGATCAGCGCTGGGAACGCTGTGCGTATCCACATTATTCCCAGAACATGCTGAATCAGAGCCCTTTTGCATTTGCCACGTCCAACTCGTCTATCTTCTATCTATTTGTTATTTTTAATGTGTTTTTTATAGTGTTGTTCAGATGTAATGTAATTTGTATATATGTTACAAATGTAAATAAATAAATAAATAAAGAGAAAAATTTAAAAAGGCTTTAGTGAAAACTTGTGGCTTTAGTGATTCTAATATGTTATTGCCGTTTATAAAACTTTAGCTGTGTTTAAAATTATTATCTAACTATTATACTTATATGTGAAAACTTGTAATTGGCTTACATTTTGTTAAGTTATTGTTAATTTAAAATAATTAAAGCTGTAAGTTTTCCTTCTAATAAATAAATAAATAAAATGATTGATTGACGTATGTGTCAGTATCCGGTCGGAGGACGCGGCGCGGCTGACGGCGGAGTACGAGGAGATGGTGGAGGGGCTGCGCGCGGCGGCCGACGCGCGGGATCACGACGCCATACTCGCCAACCCCGTGCTGCCCGACGAGGTCCTGCATGGTCAGATCTCCTGCTATTCATATTTTTTTTGCTATACTTCCTGTAAAAGGACCCCGAGTCTTAGAAACGTGTGCTCCATCGTTGACCACATCGCTGCTTAACATCAGGCAGGATGGTGGTGTACGATTGTTCATTGTGATAAACATAAATAAATAACGTTGTTCTGTTCGTTATTATGAACAACGAAAAAAATGGTTGTTCATATTCTATGGTCAATGGTAATTTTTTTGCATGGAGGTAAAACATTTTGTTTTTGTGTTTTCACAAAGTTGTTCATATTGACAAGCCCAACAACATTTCTAAGGCCATTGTTCCTCCTCCAATTGCACGCCACTATGGTCTGTTTTCGGCTATTCGCATCCAGCTCCTAAGACCATTGTTCGGGGTCCTTTTACACGCAGTATTATAATGAGCATTAGTTCATTTGCACTTTGCTTCAAGAGTTGACTGAACTAGCTACTACTACCACTACTTACTCCACTACCATACATATTTTGACACTGGCTGACCTGGCAAACGTTGTTTTACCAATATAATTTATAGCTTATTCTAGTGTATAAACTACAATACTGCCAAGTTTCAGCAAAGTGCGTCCAGTACTTTCTGCGTGAAAGAAGGACAAACATCCATCCATCCATCCAGACATCCATCCAAATTTTCGATTTCATAATAATAGTAGGATATAAAATAAAAAAATAGAATAAAACACACACATCAAAAGTATCTAGGGATCAAGAACATTTTTAGCCCTAAAAAATCTAATTTATTTAAATCAATTCTAATCTTCTGTATTGGTCTCCTACCTAATTCCCCATGCCTGTATAATCACCACATTTTGAATAAATTATGAATGAATTCAGTTTTTGTAAAACATATTCTTTATTGCAATTTTCTAGAATGTACTTGAGCCCTAGACACTTTTGATGTGTATATTAATAAGTTATCTTCCCTATACAGAGGTGGTACCTGGAAACATCAGGAACGCGGAGCACTTCCTCGGCTTCCTGCGGCGGTTCATCGAGTACCTGAAGACCCGGCTGAGGATACAGCACGTGGTACAGGAGTCTCCTGCAGGTATGTCACCATGTAGCCGGCCAGAGACTTGTCTCGAAGCGCCGTCTCTTTCTGTTGCACCTGTTGGAGTGTTGTCTAATATAGCGTCCGTTAATTGTTGAAGTTGGTCAATACAGCATCCGCTAATTGTTGAAGTTGGTCAATAGAGTATCCGTTAATTGTTGAAGTTGGTCATTACAGCATCCGTTAATTGTTGAAGTTGGTCAATAGAGTATCCGTTAATTGTTGAAGTTGGTCAATACAGCATCCGTTAATTGTTGAGGTTGGTCAATACAGCATCCGTTAATTGTTGAAGTATGTCAATAGAGTATCCGTTAATTGTTGAAGTTTATCAATACAGCATACGTTAATTGTTGAAGTTGGTCAATACAGCATCCGTTAATTGTTGAAGTATGTCAATAGAGTATCCGTTAATTGTTGAAGTTTATCAATACAGCATACGTTAATTGTTGAAGTTGGTCAATACAGCATACGTTAATTGTTGAAGTTGGTCAATACAGCATCCGTTAATTGTTGAAGTTTATCAATACAGCATACGTTAATTGTTGAAGTTGGTCAATACAGCATCCGTTAATTGTTGAAGTATGTCAATAGAGTATCCGTTAATTGTTGAAGTTGGTCAATACAGCATCCGTTAATTGTTGAAGTTGGTCAATACAGCATCCGTTAATTGTTGAAGTTTATCAATACAGCATACGTTAATTGTTGAAGTTGGTCAATACAGCATCCGTTAATTGTTGAAGTATGTCAATAGAGTATCCGTTAATTGTTGAAGTTTATCAATACAGCATACGTTAATTGTTGAAGTTGGTCAATACAGCATCCGTTAATTGTTGAAGTATGTCAATAGAGTATCCGTTAATTGTTGAAGTTGGTCAATACAGCATCCGTTAATTGTTGAAGTTGGTCAATACAGCATCCGTTAATTGTTGAAGTATGTCAATAGAGTATCCGTTAATTGTTGAAGTTTATCAATACAGCATACGTGAATTGTTGAAGTTGGTCAATACAGCATCCGTTAATTGTTGAAGTTGGTCAATACAGCATCCGTTAATTGTTGAAGTATGTCAATAGAGTATCCGTTAATTGTTGAAGTTTATCAATACAGCATACGTGAATTGTTGAAGTTGGTCAATACAGCATCCGTTAATTGTTGAAGTTGGTCAATACAGCATCCGTTAATTGTTGAAGTATGTCAATAGAGTATCCGTTAATTGTTGAAGTTTATCAATACAGCATACGTGAATTGTTGAAGTTGGTCAATACAGCATCCGTTAATTGTTGAAGTTGGTCTACTGGTCAGCATGGCAGATATGTCTATTCCGTAGAGTCGTTGGGTTCGATTCCCACCGCTGACAAGTAATTTGACGATGAGCTTTTTTTTAATTTATTTATTTGCATCAGACAGTAATCCATATTTGTTAGTAAGGTACATAAATATTAGTAATTAAATCTTAATATATTAAACTAAAAGCTGAATGGCTGACTGATACATCAACGCACAGCCCAAACGGCTAAACTAAGGTACTTGAAATTTGGAACGGACGTAGCTTAGATACCGGAGGGGTGCACTAAGAAACGAATTTCAGAAATTCCCACGGGAACGGGAAATAACGGGAAAATACTTTAGTATGAAAAATGTAAACCGCTCTAGTTAGACGCTTGAAATTTGGGATGCAGGAACCTACTAAACTATTCGAATGAAAGTAATAGTATAACAACAATTATTAATAATTATTTTAAGTACTTTTTGTATGCGTCTGAGAGTACTCAAGTCTTGTACACATATGTCAAAACCTAACGTAGTTCACACACAGTGTCGTAAGTCTATAGAATAGTTACACAATCCTTATCAGGTCATTATTAATCACGCCTCGTATACAAGGTTTATGCATGTTTAACTATTGAAGTGTTCAGTAGTTTTGTAACTGTGTCATACTTTGCAAACAAAGATTGACAGTAATGTCAGTTCTCCGCCGTCAGCAAAACGTCAAAGAAATATCCCCATTCAAATTAGTAAGAAAGCTCAAAGTGTGTGTTGTACAATAATCATATTTATTTTATTTATTTATTTGCTTCATGTAACATAAACTTACACTATTAAAATAATGTATCACATTACATGGACCCTGTCAGGGCATTGCATTTTGGTTAACACAGAGAACAAAACAAAGAGTACTGGTTGCCTATACTTAACATTATGAATAATTACAAACATAATATCTTATAATTGAAGACATGAATGGATGAAGGTGTTATGTCGCATTTTTGGATTTTGGCTAGAATACCTAGGCTGGAATACCTATAACCTTTAAAACAACCACATTAAGAGCTATTTTTGTAGTTACATAATCAATGAATATATATTTTGTCATATCTTCAAATGTCTAACTGAAACTTTGAAGTCGATTTTCTCGAAATCAGAATTCTGCGACATAACACCTTCATCCATTCATGTCTTCAATTATTAGAAGAGGGATTTATACATTTAATATATATTATTTGAACAATACAAACAAATTATTTGAACAATATTCACAGGTTTCCTAAAAGACGTGGCAGCGCGTGTCTGCATCGAGCGCAAACCTCTTCGCTTCTGCGCCACGCGATTATCGTCTCTAATGAAGACGCTGGAAATACCAGATCCGTCGAATTTCTCATCACTGACGCTGATAACACATCTAGCCACACTGGTCTCGTCGTACACGAAGGGATTTACGATAATAATAGAGCCTTTCGATGACAAAACGCCGACTGTCTCCAATCCGATATTGCATTTTTCGTGAGTATTTATTTTTACTTTTGTTTATTACTGTACGCTCACTCTCCACACATTCGCAAGGAAACATTTTTGAAGAAAACTTTGAACTTTTGAAATTTTCAATGGGGAATTTTTAAACAGTGTAGTGTTAACAGTTTAATTTTTAAAGAGCGTCTGTGGTCCAGTTGGGCGGATACTTGACTTGTAACCGGGAGGTCCCGGGTTCGAGTCCGGCTACTGGACGTGTACCAATGGGACTGTTTTTCAGAGCCTATGTACGCAACGCAACTCTCGTACGGTGAAGGACAACACCGTGATGAAACCCGCACACCACAAGGTGTGTGAACCCTATAACGGCGATGGGCTCACCCCCTGTCACGTTGGGTTAAATACGCTGGTGAACCGTGGGTACTTGCTTTAGCAAGTGCCTCTGCCTACCCCTCTTTGGGATTAAGGGCGTGAAGTGTAATTTTTAAACACAAAAAAATTCTTGTCTAGATGTCGCTAGTAGGTGTCCAGGGTTACTTCTGTGCCTGTCGTAAGAGGCGACTGAGAGGGCGTGGAGTCTGTAACGTACAGGCGGGGACTCGTGCGCTTAAATTACGGTCCCCGAGGACGATGACGGTACCGCGGTGACCCTGGTACCTCCGTGAGGGCCAGAGATGATCCGTAAGTGCCTAGCGCGGCTGGGGCCGCCCTTGATGTAGTGGCTAAGGTCGTTCCGGGGTCCCGGCAGTAACGCGCGAGTAGTCACCGTGGGGTTTCAGTGGGTGCGAGACCCACATAACCCTGCCGTTGTCCCCGCCAGCGGTGGGGTATCCATAACGGATTTCCCCACGATAAAAAAGGTACCTATTCACCCGCGACTTGAAGACCTTCAGACTGTACTGCGCAGGAAACACATACTCCGTCAAGTCGTTCCACATCACGGCGGTTCGCACCTTGAAAGTCGACGCAAACCGTTTGGTTCGCGTAAATGGCAATTCCACCTGGTATGGGTGACGTTTTGCCGTTCTCCTGGTTGTCTTATTGCAAAAACGCGATGGGGGTATTAGGTTATGCAACTCCGTAGCAAACTCTCCGATATGCACCCGATAGAAGAGAGATAGATGATCACATAATTTCCCATCATTTCCCACATCACAGTCATTCAATCTCATCATCAATTTCCCATCCCCCAGCTGCATGGACTCGTCGATAGCAATGCGACCGGTGTTCGCGCGCTTCCAGTCCGTCATCATCACGTCGGGAACCCTCTCGCCCCTGGACATGTACCCCAAGATCCTGGACTTCCATCCGGTGGTGATGAGCTCCTTCACCATGACCCTGGCACGGCCGTGTATATTGCCTATGGTGAGTGATCGGAAGGTTTTGGCTACGGGATTATATCGGTTTCTTTACCGGTGGAGAAGTTTGGTATCGTTCATTATAACTCAATAAAGGAGGATTGTTCCTTTCGGCCACTATGGAAACCATGTTTTCGAAACCGTTTCTATTCGAAACGAAATAGATAAATACATTACTATTGTTATTACTAGTAATGGTAAATACCCCAATTCAACTATAATGAACGATATTTTTTTAATGAAACGCGAACAAACATAACTCAATATTGTCTACTCGTGAATATTGTTCACCGGGTATATAGGCGCGAATATAATCACAGACAAGCTCGAGCTTACCTTTGTTATTTTACTCGACGTTCCGACGCAGTTGCATGCGTTGTGGTCACGAGTGGACAATATTGAGTTATGTTTGTGCGCGCTTCATTAAAAAAATATCGTTCATTATAGTTGAATTGGGTTATTTATCATTACTAGTAATAACAAAACGGGTATTATAGCGCGAAAATTAGCCAAAGATAAGCATTCAGTAACTGTGTCGAAACGCCGGGCAAACAACGAAGGTAAGTTGAATTTTTGGTTAATTTTCGCGCTATAATACCCATTTCAAACTTTTAATATTTTGTATTTGTTTCGCCGAAGTTTATTAATCTAAATATATAAAAGGAGAAACTGACTGACTGACATATCAACGCACAGCCCAAACGGCTAAACGTAGGCACTTGAAATTTGGAAACGTCATAGCTTAGGTACCATAGGGGTGCACTAAGAAAGGAATTCCCGAAATTCCCACAGGGCCGGGAATAAACGAAAAAAAATCATTTGTATGAAAAATCTAAATGGCTCAAGTTAGGTTACTACTAAAGTATTGTATATACAGAGTATCTGGCCTGGTGGTTAGTTAGTTGGCCCCCAGAACCCACAACCTCCAGGTTGCGGATTCAATACCTGCAGCACTAGGTGTGTACCAAGGGGTCTCTTTTTCATAGCCTATGTACGCTACACAACACTCATACGGTGAAGAACAACGTCGTGATGAAACCAGCATACCACAAGGTGTCTGAAACCTCCTGTCACCTTGAGTTAAATACGCATAGGGAACCGTAAGTATTTGCTTAGCAAGTGCCTCTGCCTGCCACCCCGCTTTGGGAAGAAAAAGCGTGAAGTGTGTTTTTTTTTGTATTTTAAGTAATCTTAACATCAATTAAGAATCTTGTATCTCGCTATGATCCCATGTTGTCTGAAATAAATAATTTTTATTTATTTTTATATTACGGTACTGTTTAGGTACCGTTGGGCGTCACGAGTGCTGCGAGCATTCTCACGTCTGCTCTCTGTAAATTAAAACCAGATCAATTCACGGTTTGCTTACAGATCGTATCGAAAGGCAGCGATCAAGTAGCGATATCATCCAAATACGAGACGAGAGAAGATGTTGCGGTCATACGAAATTATGGACAGCTGTTGATAGAGGTAAGTTTTGTGCTCATAATAATTTAAATATTCAGAAACACATTAAATATTCAGAAACACATTAAATATTCAGGAACATATTCAATATTCATATAAACACATTCAATATTCAGAAAAACATTAAATATTCAGAAACACATTAAATATTCAGAAACATATTAAATATTCAGAAAAACATTAAATATTCAGAAACACATTAAATATTCAGAACTAAACTCATTTAATATACAGAAACACATTACATATTCAGAACTAACCGCATTAAATATACAGACACAGATTTAAAAATAAAAACCGATTCATCATCTTCATCTCATCAGATATCAGCGGCGGTGCCGGACGGCGTGGTGTGCTTCTTCACGTCGTACATGTACCTGGAGGTGGTGGTGGGCGCCTGGTACGACCAGGGCGTCGTCGCCGCCCTACAGAGACACAAGCTGCTCTTCATAGAGACACAGGACTCGGCAGAGACCGGCTTCGCGCTCTACAACTATATTAAGGTTTGAGGACTGTTTTGCTAACTGTCCCGGGAAATATTTTGTATCTCTTTTAGCCTTTTTCCAGTAGTTTCTCTGACAGTTGAAGGTAAATTGCCACTTCGTTGTTCCAAAAATGAACTGACAAGGGAACAAATTAGAATAAACGCGGTTTTGTATCACATAAAAAAGTGGTTTTCTATGGAGGGTGTATTGGAAGTTTTATAAATAAATAAATACACTTCACGCCTTTAATCCCAAAGCGGGGTAGGCAGAGTCACTTGCTAAAACAAGTACCCACGATTCACCAAGCGTATTTAACCCAACGTGACAGGGGGTGAGCCCATCGCCGTTATAGGGTTCACACACCTTGTGGTGTACGGGTTTCATCACGATGTTGTCCTTCACCGTGTAGTGTGTGTAGTCGTATCTGTATATCTACCTATTTATAGTCTTTTAGCTTAAGCTATATAATGAAGAACACTCCAATAAACGAGACAGTATTTATTCAGCAGTCAGATCGTTTCATTTACCTACTAAGCTAGTCCTTTATATGGCGACCCTGCCATGTACGGATTTGGCCGAGACCGCCGCCGCTGCCGCGCAATGGCGCGTGCACTGTACTTAGTGATAATTCATTGACGTTGAAGTGCAGCTGTGAAAGTGTCTTCAGTGATACCTATCTACAAAACCCAAAGTACTGAACATGGGCAACTCCCAGGCTCCCAAGAGAGAAGAGGTGATAATCAACCAAAATGGAATCGGATCATCGCTATCAACCCATACTGAACAAGTACAATTTCACCTCTCCGCGATCAGCACCGTAATGATGGTGATACTCGCACTGCTGCTTATACTTTCCATTGCGCTAGCCTATAGATGCTACCGAAAATGTCACAACTCTTGGACTGAGGATTTGATACTACGAGCAAATTTGAACTCGCACAATCGCCCGCTTTCTGGAGGACTTCATCACTGCACTACGTGTGGAGGACATGCAGGACCCGCGGAGCAGAACCAGAAGCCTGTGCGTATCCAGTGAATCGAGTAAGACAATCAGTGGAGGTTTGTGATATGTGTTTATGAACAATCAGTACTCTGTAGTAGGTACCTAGTTAGTAGTATCATTTTAACTGATCTATAATATATTTTTTTTTTAAAAAGTTTATGTTAAGTATATTGTACTCGTATTTTTATTAAGTATGCTTATTCACTAGAAATTATGTTTAGACTTAAACCATGACAAATTATGGCAGAGAACTTGTTTGAGATCCTAGAGCAGCTGAAAAAAATTAAAGAAGGCTTAGTAAAATTAAGTTACGATAAAAGAACTCCTGAGCGTCTACGGGAGAAGTTAGAAGAGGCTGAAAAGTTACGCCAAGCTTATAACGATTTGCTACCCACTGTCAGGGAGCAAACAAGTAATAAGAGTATTTCAGCTGAAAACTTGAAAATAATAACTAGCTACTGTAATCAAATAGTAGCATTGTTTTCTGCCATTACAGATTTTTGTGGAAATACATATACACGCGATTCAAGTGAGACGTTAGGTTCGACATCCGGAACAGCCAAAGATATTAAAATGGCGTTCGATCTTAAAACTGCCCTTAGTTTATTGCCAGTTATGGACGACAATGTCACTGTAACTAAACAACTTATTGATGCAATAGAATACTATGAGTCAACTATTAACAGTCAGGAAGGTAAATTGCAGCTCATTAACTTTGTGCTGAAAAGCAGGCTAAGTCAAAATGCGAAATTAAAATTGAGAACTAGCTACCCATCTGTAACTGACTTACTGAAGGACATGCGTACTATTCTGTTGCCTAAAAAGAGCTCTGTCGCTTTGCAGAATAAATTACAAACGGTGAGACAAGATCAAAACACTATTGAAGATTTTGGCCAAGAGATAACTAAAATATTCATGGAGTTGACGATAGCGCAAGCCGACGGCAAAGAAGAAAGTTTGAGAATCTTGCAACCTCTAAATGAAAAACAAGCTATCAAACGTTTTGCCGACGGGTTACGAAATCGTAGGCTTAGTACTATAATAGCAGCAGGAAGGTTCGAGACATTAAAAGATGCGGTACAGGCAGCCGTAGATGAACAGCTTCAAATGCCCTCAACATCTGATGACATTTTTTATATGAACAACAACAGGAATTATAGAACTTTTAGAGGTCATTTCAGAGGTAACAACCAGACAGGGAATTTCCAACATCGCCAGTTCAATGGCGCACCTAATTACTCGAGCCAAAGTGGTAGTAATCGCGGTGGTCAGCGTGGTCCTTGGTATAGCCGCAGCCGAGGCTTCCAAGGACGAGGCCGCCCGATGTCATCAAATAGAGGTAGGTACCCTATTTTCAATGACAGGAATTTTCAATCGTACAACGAACAACATAGAATTCGTCAAAACGAGAATATCCTCGCTATGGCAGAAAACTCAAACCAGGACGAGTCCAGAAACTCGGTCTCTGATCCCTCCCAGTCCCAACCCCAGACGAATCGGTTTTTTCGTGAATAAAAGAAACTTAATTTGTGCAAGTGACTGTACTTGCTGTGTTAATTTGTTTATAAATGATAAACCTTATACGTTTCTTGTTGATTCAGGAGCCTCAATCAGTGCTATTAAATATGGATACATTGCTGACATGAATGTACCTATTCATAAAGAAACCTTAAAGATAAATGGGATCGGTGGATCAATAAATGCAATTGGATATGTTTATTTAACGCTCAACCATATTAAGCATTCAAAACAGCATATGTTCAAACATAAATTCTTTGTATTCGAAACCTTGCCATGTTCGGCACAAGCTATAATCGGTCAGGATTTTCTTTCAGAGTTCAACGCTCTCATTGATTTCGGTACAGATACTTTGACAATAACTGATTTGTATGATCAAAGATTTTCTTTACCCTTAGCGTTTTCCACTGAAAAAGAACAAAAATCATTGCTTCTTCCACCAAGGTCCGAGTCTATACACTACATAAACATAAATACCTCGGACGAATGCGTTGTTTGCTCCTCAGAAATTCAAGAAGGAATTTACATTGCTAGTACTTTAGTTCAGCCCTCGAATGGCATAGTACCCGTCTTGGTGTTAAACACAACGGATAAAGAAGTTCGGTTAGAGAAAATTCAACCGACTATACATAGCAGTCATGAATATAGCATGTGCAATTTCAGTAAATGTGATAGTTTTAATTCTGATCGAGTTAAAAAGTTGTTTGATTTATTGCATTTACAGCATTTGAATGAAGAAGAGCAGGTTAATATTGAAAATATTTGTGCTAAATTCTCCGATATCTTTTTATTGCCAGGCGATAGGTTATCCACTACAAATATTTACAAACACAAAATATTTCTAAAACCAAATACGTCTCCTGTGTACAGTAAACCGTATAGACTACCGTATTCACAAAAATCGGAAATAAATGATCAAATAAATAAAATGTTAAATGATGGCATAATTGAGCCATGCCAAAGTGAATGGTCAAGCCCACTTTTATTGGTTCCTAAAAAGGCTGATAATTCTGGTACCAAAAAGTGGCGCTTGGTTATTGATTACCGAAAATTAAATAATTCTATACAGGACGACAAGTTCCCACTTCCGAATATTACTGAAATACTTGACTCACTGTCAGGTTCTATTTATTTCACGACCTTAGATTTATCTAACGGTTATTTTCAATGTGACCTTGACCATGATAGTAGAAAATACTCAGCTTTTACGACTGGACAATATAGGGTGTTAGAAAACAGTAATAAATGTACTGCATCCAAATCAGGACAGTATCAAATGACTAGGATGGCCATGGGGTTGAAAACAAGTCCAAATGCATTTTCAATAATGATGACGATTGCAATGTCTGGATTATCCTTTGAGAAGTGTTTAATTTATTTGGACGACTTGATTGTTTTTGGAAAATCTCTGGAAAATCATAACAAAAATCTGATAGATATTTTCACTCGTTTGAGACAGGTAAATTTAAAGTTGAATCCCTTAAAATGTAATTTCCTAAAGAAGGAAATTTTATATCTAGGACACATCATATCAGGAGACGGAGTCCTACCTGATCCAGAAAAGATAAAAGCTCTTACTAATTGGCCTACTCCTACAAATGTTGAAGAAGTAGTAAAATTTGTCGCTTTCGCAAATTATTACCGTAAATTCATTAGAAATTTTGCAAACGTCACTATGCCTTTAACACGACTAACAAAAAAAGATACCCCCTTTATATGGGATACAAACTGTGCAAATGCTTTTAATAACTTAAAGAAAATTATTTCGTCACCCCCTGTATTGCAATACCCAGACTTCTCAGACGCTAATCGTTTCATTTTACAGACAGACGCATCGAAACATTCTTTAGGAGCTGTGCTATGTAACTCGAATCACGGTCCAATAGCTTTCGCTAGTAGAAACTTAAACAAGTCAGAGCTCAACTATCCTACTATAGAAAAGGAGCTATTAGCAATAGTATGGGCCGTGAAACATTACAGACCTTATTTGTATGGTCGAAAGTTTATGATTCAGACTGATCATAAACCTCTTGTTTACTTATTCGGCATGAAGGATCCATCGAGCCGCTTGATGAAATTTAGGATGATTTTAGAGGAATATGATTTTATAATAGAATATTTGCAAGGGTCCCAGAATATTCCAGCTGATACTATGTCTCGATTACCCTTATCAGTGAGCGAATTAAAAGAATTAAATGAATGTGTTGTGAATGTAATGACGAGAGCACAACATAAAAGGATGTTAGATTCTCAGAGTCCTCAGCAATTTCCGTCTGCTAGGATTTCCACTGACGATCGGCCTGCGCAACCGAAAGTTGTAGAAATTCTTAGTAAACCGAAGATTTCTGTAGAACTTAGTTTTGTTGATCAGAAAACATTGAGCAGATTACGTGAACAAAAGGAGATAGAGTTAGAAAATAATACGTTTTGTTATGCACCGAGGAAAAATATTTTAATTATCAATCCAGTATCCCAATCGCAACTGACGCCAGCCGCTTTTGTGAGGGAACTGAAAAGAGTATGTGAAAATATAAATGTGCAAGAGATTATTTTTGTAAGAAA
>SJJU01070669.1:0-25298 GCA_012932125.1 Conopomorpha cramerella | reverse complement strand
CAGGTGGCTCGGAGCTGACGCTCGTCAACCCTCGCAACTACGAAATACTTTTAGTGGGATAGGAAAGTATAGGAGTAGGTTCTTACCTTTTTCAATTTGTTGTCGGTTGTCTATTTTTAGATTCCCTTTAGGTACCGCAAAAAGTGTTATTTAGTTTTTAAGCGACTCCAAAAAAGGAGTTTTTCTCAATTTGACCGCATTCCGATCCGAACCGATCTTGATGATAATTTTGCTTTTGGAAAGAAGATATTTCAAAGATCATATGATAAGAAGTAAGGGTTTAATTCCATTTATCCCAATTGGTTGGTATGACCAGTTGGGATAGACGGAACAACTCATAACGGCAGACCAGATACATCGAAAAGAACTTTAAAAAATCTCGTAGAGGCAACTAATGAAGGATGAAGTCGGTCCTTTTTTATTATGTACCTACTAGCTTTCTGCCCGCGGCTTCGCCCGCGTGGACTTCAGTTATATTGCGATATAAAGGAATATTTTTTTTCCCTCGGGAATATCATTTTTTTTCGGGATAAAATGTACTTATTTAAACCGGACGTCTGCAAAATTTCAAAGCAATCGGTTCAGTAGTTGCGACGTGAAAGCGGAACAAACAAACAAACTCACTTCCCCATTTTTAATATTAGTAAGATCTTATAGATAAGAGAATACGCTCTTACAGTGAGACAGGCTCTCGTGAGAATTCGGGAATCGGGATACATTATGTTATTTCGTTGTATGAGATATATTATTACAAAGTTTGATTATAATGAGCGTGGCATATCAAATTCTTCTGCATACCTCGCTTTAGGATTAAAAGTCGCGAAAATATGTACGAATTCGAATCAAGTCAAAACATGTCATGGTGACTACATATTGTCTATTCCCATGATCAAGATATTCGAATCTCGGACCAAACACACATACACTTACAATCCAAAAGTGACATTCAGAATAAAAAGTGACAAAAATATAAAAACCATGAAGGAGTGAAAGTGTAAGAGATATATTATCTAGAGCCCCTTACTGCGTAGGAGGGATGAGATTAATTAAATATGACGTAACGAAAATGTCGGAACTCGGAATGCGTTTTTTGTGTTTGAAGAGATACGATGAAAATAAATTTATAATTTTAATAATTTTTTTTTCTATCATCTTTAATTTCTCTTATAATAATAATAATTTATTTACCAGAAAACACATTAAACACATATTACAAAACTATTGACATATCACACAGTAAACATTATAATGGTAGGCATGAGATAATGGTTCCCACACTAGGTAGAACCTGTATTGTGGGTAACCAAGTAAAAACTTTAATTAACTATGTTTACATCGGTATGACTTTAACTTTAGAAAAAATATAACATAAAATAAATATCAATAAGTTTAAGTGTAAGGAGATCATTTTTCACACATTGATGAACATCACAAAGCTATTTATTGCAATGTTATTATAAACAAGTACCTATTTAAGCTAACAAACAGTTTTTAGAACTGCCTCAGTACACTCATAGTTAAGACCCTCCAGCCAGTTGCATACTAAAACTTTGACTTCTTTTGTGGAGAGATTCCTCAGCGCGCCAAATTTCAAAGCCTTATTGTACAGAAAAGGACCCAAAAAACCAGGGAATCGTTTTGCAAATGCAGTTCTTATGGGTTGTGTTTTTGCACGTTGAACTCGTTGAAGTCTTGTGGTTGTGGTAGATGAAATTCCTAACGTTTTTTGTACTGAGTGTTCCCTTATAATTGTGTTCAAAACAAAAAGTTTCCTAACTGAGAGAAATTTAGTTTCTTGATAGAGTCTTGCGGTAGAATATAACCTTGGTCTACACATCATGACCTTTAAAACTGCACGCTGAGCTCTTTCGACAATGATCATACTTGTCTTAGCTGAGCCACCCCACGCTAAGAGACAATAGTTAATTATTGGTTTGCACAAACTGTTGTATACGAGGCGAAGTATTTCCACAGGAACGTTACCGCGTAGTAGTTTCATGATGTGAATTATTTTTCTGACTCTACCTGCCACCGCATTTATTTGGCATTGGAAATTAAGATTTTCGTCAATAAAAACGCCCAAATACCTCGTAACTATGACTCTTTTTATTGATGGACAAGCACATTCCTTTTCGGTGCAATGTGTAGTGTGTATTTTGATGTCTTGGCAAACTCTTGGGGAAGAGGCTTTTGTCTTATGGAAATATATGTAGTTGGTTTTGCTTGTATTTAAGGAAAGCAAGTTATCCGAGAGCCATTTCGCGACCAATCCTAGAGCCATCTCCGCCTCTTTGCGTACAGTAGTCCATGAATTTCCCTGAATTATGATTGCCGTGTCATCGGCGTAGCATATGACCTTTATGCGTTTGTGGTCATTAAATATGTTTTGGAGATCGTTTATATAAACAAGGAAAAGAGTTGGTCCTAGGATACTTCCTTGAGGCACGCCATAATTCATTGGTAGAGTCTCACTGTAGAGCTCTCCTATTTTAACTAACTGTTTTCTGTTAGAAAGATAGCTCGAAAACCAATCCAGCGCTTGGCCTCTAATTCCTGCACGCTCTAATTTCCGAATTAATATTGGTATTGAGACGGTGTCGAAGGCCTTTGCCAGGTCTAGAAACAGGCCAGCACAAGCTTTGCCACCATCCAAAGGTTTTACAATATTTTCGACAAGTGTGTTTACTGCATCTGCCGTAGATTTTCCCCTGCGAAAACCAAATTGCGATTCAGAGAAAAAATTGTGCGTTTCAAGATAATTAACAATCCGTTTATTTACTAACTTTTCGAGTAATTTGGAGAAGGCTATAAGTAATGAGATTGGCCTGTAGCTATTGGGTTGATCTCTTGGCCCATCTTTATAAATAGGACATATTTGAGCAGTTTTCCACACCGAAGGGAAGGTGGCTGTTGACAGGCTAAGATTAAATATGTGTACTAATGGTACCAGTAACACATTTCTGTTTAGTTTTATTAACCTATTACTAATATTGTCGAGACCAGGAGAACACTCGTTTTTCAAGCCAGTAATTATGGTGGCCAGCTCTTCGGGATCAGTAGGAGACAAATAGCACGAGTTCACGAAATGCGAGAGGGGTGCACTACAGTTTGCGGCTAGGTGATCTTCGCTCACGCTTTTGTTCGCGAGAATGCTCTCCGACAGCTTATTGCCCACTTCAGAGAAATAAACATTACACGCTGCAATTGAGTCCTTTTCAGTACTCTTTGCTTTAAGAAGATCGTTTGGTGGGAATTTATTTTTATGTTGCTCGCACATTTCCTTTATGACAGACCACATTCGCTTGGAATCATTTTGACTTTCAGTTATTTCTTTGGCATTGTAAGATCTCTTCAAGTTTTTTAATAAGTCATTGCAAAAATTTCTGTACCTTTTGTAAGTGATTTGAGCTATAAAGTTATTTGGCTGTGCTTTTGCCATTAAATGAAGCCTGTCTCTATTCTGAATACATCTGATCAATCCCGGAGTAATCCATGGTTTTATATTCGTTTTGGAGCTTGAGATTCGAGAAACACTAACGTGATTGTTTATTATGTGGTTTATTTTACCTTCGAATAAGTTTGTTGCAATATCCACATCAGCCGCTTGCAATACTTCCGCCCAGTCTACTCTCTCTAGCTCTTCTGTGATTGCCTCGTTGTCTATTTTAGTTTTATATCTAGATTTGTGATTACTTTTGGTTTTTGTTGAGATATTTATAGTAACTATTTCGTGATCTGTGATACTGCTTTTGAAAACTGCCCCTTCGCACTTGTACTTGGAGGAGATAAAAATATGGTCTAGGCATGATTTTTCTCGGGTTGCTTCCGTGATAGCTGGTAGTAGTCCTAGTTCTGACATGAGCAACATATAGTCGCCTGTTCGACCTTCTTGTGGTGTCAATATATTGATGTTGATGTCCCCAGCAACAATAATGTTAGGTGCCTTACATTTTTGCTTTACAATGTCTTCTAGTGACCACAAGAAACTAGTTATATCCCGAAAAGAAGGAGAACGATAAATTCCCAGGATATTAAATTGTATATCTGGTAGAGATAAAAGTACACATATATATAATATGTACTTCCGCATATATTTCAGACCTAATATAATAAATACTATAGAAAGTTTGATTTTTACATAAGTCATTCTAGCCTATTGTTCTATGATTTTTTTTTATGTAACAAAACATATTGAAAATGTTGACAATGTAATCCGACCTCAATGCACCTGTCTAGCTAATCAGAGGATCGAAAACCTTCCGGGATCCTTAACAGCCTTAGTCTAGTTATATTAAAGTCATCACGTTAGGAGGTCAGACCACGCTTTAATACTAATTTTAGAAACTGATTAAATTCTAAGGGCCTTACTAATAATGGCGGAATTGCTATTTCGAAGATACACAAAGCTCAACATAACTTGTCATTTGTATGTCAAATACGGAATAACCAGTTCAATTAGACCTGTAATATCTGTTGTATAAGTGACAACGCGTTTATTGGTAAGGGGGTAAATGATTCGAGTAATTAAAATGTGGACCAAAAAGGTCTACTAGGTTTATTTTCGTTTGACAATAGAATACAGATGTACACGTTACTATAGTGTTTTCCGTCTCTAGAGGGGTGGTCATAATCAGATTCTTGTTGTTTAATAATTTAACACTTCGAGGGATACCTAATGTAGAGTCATCTACAAAACATGATTGAAAATGTCCTTTAAACCATAAAAAAACTATATACAAAAAAGCAAGAGTTATAACAGCGACTCCATAACTTTTTAAGCGCCATTTATTCTGCATAAAAGTTATAAAAAGGGGCGTCACAGATATTTTTATCCAGTACGTTGCCTGTTTGCAAATGTGCTGTACTTGAAACTTGGGAATATTTAAATTCTGAACAAAATGAAGGAAATTCTTCTCTCCTTGGTCGCTCTCCTTGTTATTTCTTCTAGAAGTAACTGTTCCGATTTTGGCAAAGATGGCTTCAATTACTATAAGGGTGCGTATTACCTGCCTTTTATTACTGTGTACTGCAATTCATTTTTTCATATAATACACATACACTTATAATTATATTTTACACGTCTTTATTCCAAAGCCGGGTAGGCTAAACTAGACAAACACGTGCCTAAGTGCCGTTTTAAGCAATATAGCGCACACTGGTTCACAAAGCGTATTTCACCCAATGTGATAAGGGGTGCCTTAGTAGCATTCCGTAGCGGGATTTGGTTGGTGGCTACGACACGGGAAAGAATAGACCCATTTCATAGCTAACTTGTTCGTAGTCAGCTTCGAAATGGGACTAAGTATTAAGGGTGAACAAATAATTAGATCGTTTTTAATGAAACGCGCACAGACATTATAACTCAATATTGTTCATCGGGTATATAGGCACTCGTGACCACGACGCATGCAACTGCGTCGAAACGTCGAGTAAAATAACAAAGGTAAGCTCGAGCTTGCCTTTGATTATATTCGCGCCTATATACCCGGTGAACAATATTGAACATATAATTGTTTTGTAGGTTCATACACATTTGGTATGTCATTTTTTTAAACAAACTGAACAAGCATTTGAGCACTATCCTGTCTAATGTTAAGCAGCATTGTGGTCTACGAAGGAGCACACTTGTTCATTAGGTACCTATTTACTCGTGACTTGCAGACCTTCAGACTGTACTGCGCAGGAAACACAGACTACGGCAAGTCATTCCACATTATGGCGGTTCGCACTATGAAAGTAGACGCAAACCGTTTGGCTCGTGTAAATGGTATATCCACCTGGTATGGATGCCATTTTGCCGTTCACCTGGTTGCGTAGCGTATCCCCGCCCTCGTCTTGTCTAGCCGTCGACTTTTTGGTAACATTATTTAATTTCGAGGGCTTCATCATCATCATCCCATACCTGTCCTGTCCTGTTCGAGGGCTTAAATAGACCAAAAGCTATTTTAGCCAAAAAAGGAGATTGAGTCACATTTTTATAAAAAAAACTAGTAGACACGACGGGGTCCTAACAAATGAATAGATATTAATTTCGAATAAGTACTTTTCCCGTGAAGTTTTATTATCTTTTTTTTCATAAGAACTTTTCCTGACATCAACACCATCCAACGTCCAGCCGTTATTGAGTTTTTTTATATAACCTGTAGTATACTGATATCTTTTTGGAAAGTCGGACAATAATTTATATACTTGTAGGTATAGACTATAATTCACTTCAAACAAGACAAGACAAGAAAGAAAAATAATTCGAAAGAAAGACGGGTCGTGAATAAATACAAAATTAATAATCTGTCCACTTCTGTCTGCTTGTATGCTTAGACCCGAAGTTCCAAGGCCTATATTCTCAAACTACCCTCAAGCAAAGATCTCTCATCAAATAACGTTTGTCTCACTCTAATCGTGTTTGCGTAAAAGAGACAAACCATGCTCAAGTGGCATAATTACTGATTATTGTTTCAGAATATGGGACTTAATAATATCCAAAACGTCCCCTTGGTTTTCTTATTTATCTTTCAAATAGATGGAAATTTATAAGCAGATGAGTAGCACATTTCCGTTCAGTTTAAATTAAAAATGTGAATGGCAACTCTCCGTCTTTATCCGTAATTATTAATAAGTATTAAAAAATAATCAATGTACAATATAATTGAATATCAATACATAGTATAAAACCAAGTCGCCTGTATGTCCCTATGTTTGCTTAGATCTTTAGAACTACACAACGGATTTCAATGCGGTTTTCTTTAGTATAATATAGAGTGATGTCTAAGGAAGCGTTTATATTATACATATACATGCAAGTCCTGACTAATCCATTCATCACTGACTCGTCAACGCCTAGCCCAAACCCTTGATCCTAGAAAACTGATATTTTTCATAGGCGTCCCTTTTATGATATTCACGTGAGATAAGTAAATAATTCCAAAATTCACCCCAGGGGGTAGCCAAAGCCATCCATAGGGGTTAGTAAAAATTAAAGAAACAACTTGAAAAATCTTACTAGGTATCATCATCATCAGCCACATAACGTCCACTGCTGGACGTGGGCCTCCCCCAAAGAGATCCGTCATTTGGGGTGAAATGCCAATAATCGTCACGCTTGGAAGGCGGGTTGGCGATCGAAGTGGTGTTGTGGTTTCACAGAGAGCGCTGCTGCCCGTTCTCTGGAGTTCCCTCGGTCGCCTCTTACGACCCCCATGACGGGAAAAGTTGGGCTGGGGTGGTGACACATGTAGAAAAATAGGAACATTTAATAATTATTATGTTTTTTAAACTCAATGAACAAGCGTTTGACCACTATCCTGCCAGATGTTAAGCAGCGATGTGGTCTACGATGGAGCACACTTGTTCCTTAAGTACCTATTCACCCGCGACTTGAAGACCTTCAGATTTTACTGCGCAGGACAACACAGACTCCGGCAAGTCATTCCACATCCTGGCGGTTCGCACTATGAAAGTAGACGCAAACCGTTTGGTTCCCCTAAATTGCAAGTCCACCTGGTATGGATGATGTTTTGCCGTTCTGTTCGTATTCGTTTTGATTATGTTACAATTTTACCCTTCCCACGTATACGCCTGTGCTCAAACACTGTATAATTATCCTTGGAAACAATTTCAGTTAATTAGTAAGTAACATGATACATTAACTACTCTCATATAAATATATCAATATAACGTACACAGTCGTTGGTTGGTTGGCTTGTATTGTGTTAATTAGACTCAATTTAATTGTGTATAATTACAGTTCCGAAAGCGTTCGCACAATTTCAGTTTTAAAAAATATCGCGTTCACAAACTTTTGTAATTTTAACAATAATGTTCAGACTAAAAGTCAAATAATAGGTAAAATATCAATACAATTCGTAGCATGTGCTGTGCAACAATACCAACTAAAATATTGAAAATACACTTCACGACTTTTAATCCCAAAGCGGGGTAGGCAGAGGCACTAGCTAAGCAAATGCCCACGGTTGACCAAACGTATTTGACCTAGGTGAGCCCATTGCCGTTATAGGGTTCACACATTTTGTGGTGTGCGGGTTTCATCACGATGTTGTCCATCACTGTACGAGCGTGGCGTTGCGTACATAGGCTCTGAAAAAGAGTCCCATCGGTACACGTCCAGTAGCCGGGCTCGAACCCGAGACCTCCCGATTTCAAGCCAAGTATCCCACCAACTGGAACACAGCCGATATATGTAGGTACAATATTTAAAATCCGTTTAGTTTTATTCTAACACATTCTATTTAGGTACATATCTCCACATTCAGTGCACTGTTCTCCTTCAGAAAATGCGATTCGCGGTTAACTCATTATAACCTCTACAGTTCTTAATACAGGGTTCAAAATTCCATTTAAAATGTCGACTTCGACGATCCCCGACTTTATACAGTTAAACGGCAAGTATTTGTTAAATTGATTTTCCCCATTGTATCCAGCAGATTTCCTTCGAGGCGGTCGCTCGGACGAACCAATGATTGAGGATTCTCTTCGGGATAGAGCGTCACTGTGTAAGTATTGACTATAAGTAAGAACGGAAAAACGACATAACGGGGTATGAAACTAAAAAACGAATGACCCTAGAGTTTTGAGTGTTCTAACACTATGTATTCTTCAATACAAAGTATAAAACAAAGTCGCCCGCTGCCTGTCCTAGATCCTAGTATGCTTAGATCTTTAAAACTACGCTACGGATTTTGATGCCGTTTTCTTTAATAGAATGAGTGATTTTAATTGGATGTTTATACGTACAATACATGCATATAATAACAAGGAAACACAGTTGATAATGTATATTAGCAAAACAATTTTTGTCAAGACAGCTAGAGTGTTATGTAGAGGAAAGATCTTTTTAATTTGTGTGTATGTTTGTTACTAATAAAATAATAAACAAACTACGAATTCCAATATTTCCACCATTAATGCTACGCTATGTCTCAGGCAGTAGGGTACAAAGATAACAGTGGCGTGCACATCATATAGGCAAAAAGACACTGCCTACCTTAGTATTTTGGCTACCTGACCTAATAATAGAATTTTTGCTAGATCTTTTTTGTTGTACTCATGACATAGGCAGACGAAAGTCCTGTGTTTTGTAGGTGAGTAGAGCGGTAGGTACCTAAATTAAAAAAAAAATCGTTAAGACAAGTTACCTATACATATGTGTCATCATTGGGGTTTACTGCCTACCTTGTCATGAAAGCCAGTGCACGCCACTGCTAGATAACTAAAACTAGTAATTAATTATCTAGATACACAGTTAAGCACTAAAATGTCTTGTACAACGAAATCCTGTGTAACGTAACCACACATTAGTGTAGCTTGTGTATTTAGCTTTTTTTTTACGGTCGAGCTTAGACCAAACCAACGCGTTTAGCTGGCGTACGTGGTGGCGAGGGGCATTCGATTGGTTACTGTGCAGATACTTCTAGCGACGTGTTTACATCGATGTGGCTGCGGGGTCTGATGTAAGCGTGCCTTTCCGTTGACGCCAAAACATAGCGTTTAAAGATCCTCTTTTTTCTTAAGTAAACATACATAGGTTCTTATTAGGGGCATGAAGTATAGATACTGATCTGGCGACAGTAAATTACATATTATTATTGGATAGTTGTTTGATCGATTGTTGCTACAAATGCCAAGAAGTTCAAATCTACATCGATAGAAAATATAGAATTAAGCTATGGTGGTTTAAAAAACAAATTGCGAGTTTAAGGGTTAATAAATAATAAACATTTTACAACAACACACACATATTGCCTTCATCCCATGTTAAGTAGCTAAAGCACTTGTATTATAGAATCCAGCCAACGAAATATACCTACTTAAATACGTTTTTTAATACATATTTATAAAAATAAAACACACAGACACATCCAACAATTACTTAAAAACTCACTTAAAAACCTGTCAGCACTGGGAATCAAACCACACTACGGAATACACCACTACACCAACGGGCCCGTTACAAAAATCAGTCGCGGTCAGGCTTCAACTCATAAAGAATGAAAGAGACGGATATTTGTTTTTCTGCACGTTTGGGGAGGTAACGTATGCACACGGCGGGCGGTTGTGCGATATCGCTCATGTTACGTTTGGACGCTACACGTATGCAACCCCACGCGGACGCGAGCTGAACGCGTTAGTTTGACCTACGCTTTACACAATGTGAAATATTATTCCAGATTACTTTCGCACACCTCTGCAGCTGTACCCGGGCTTACTCCCGGCACTAGTTGAGCAAGAGTACAAAAAGAGGACGACTAATGCATACAAAAGTAAGTGAAATTGGTAGTTTTGTGGACTTTTTGTGTAAAGTTTGGAGTAAGAGGCGGTTAGATGTTACACAATTGTTTAATGTAATGCCTTGAATTGCTATCGGTTATACGTAGAGTATATAGGTCGTATACTAATAGTAGAGTACTCGTAATCAGTCATCTCGTGACCACGACACATGTAACTGTGCCGTAACGTCGAGCTAACAACAATGATCCGCTGGTATGTTTAGAGGTATGTTTATTTACCAACATAAGAACTAACACATATGATAAAAAAAATAATAAAAGAAACAATAGGAAATACAATCAATAACACACCAATAAGATAAGCACAAGGCAATCAAAAGCGTACCAACTCGAACTGAGCGTGTGCCAGATCTCAAGCCAGCAAAAAGATCCCGACTCAGCATAATGCCACAGTTACCTGCGGCGCTGGCGTTCCGCCGATACCAGTTAGAGAGTGAAGCCACACATCAACTCCTAGTTATAAGAAAAACTTACATAAGCAGTATACAATAGTATAGTACAATAAGTAGTTGTAGCTTATCTTTGGTTAATATCGCGCCCTAATACCCGGTTTTTAACTATTAACAATCATAATCTCAGTGTGCTTTTTTTAGATTATTTATAGGTATAGAGTATGTCTAGCTAATTCATAACATAATTCCGACATATATTGTTTTTCAAATGTACATGTATTATTTACGTATTACAGATCACATGTTGAGCAAGGAGTCAAAAGCTGGAAAAAGAAGTTCGAAAATTGCTTTGTCTCAAATGTTGGGCACAAAGCATGACCCCTTTGCAAAGTACGTATTTTTTTTTGTTTTATTAGTATTCATTACTAATTACAGGACTTTTGCCAAATAATAGTACAATTATAGGCTCGCCCATAGGCACAGTGGAAAATCGTTTCTGTGTTCTACAGTTCCCATTTCAGCAGGCGTCAATTCACTGAAACGAAAAAATGACCTCCCCGCATAAATTCGATTAACAACATGGTGTTAAAACCACTTCAAAAAGGGTTTTTTAATTAAATTTGAACGTATATATGCTCATTTATATTTGTTCGCGAATAACTTCGTCGTTTATGAACCGAATTTGATGTTTTTTTTTGTGGTGCAAAGAAGATATTTCCAAGGTGATCCCATGATCAGGTTTTGATGAAGGCAAACCCGATAAATCTAGGGGAATTTTAAAAACTGTGTGGGCTGGCGAATCCAGCTAGTTCTTTTTTCTTTAATGTTTTATTATGAAGAGGGCGATTTTTTTATGTTTCGGGGCATTGACACCTGCTGAAATAGACTCAATACGGTCTGCATACAATGTTGAGTGGGAGACCTCTTTGTACAAAAGCACAATCAGCTCATCAAGTTTACAAGGGGAGGTTTACATTTGGTTTTTAAGCCGATCTTCGATACAGCGAATATTTTTCATGAAGGGAAAGTGTACATAATGTAATATAGAGCAGCTGTCATAAAACCATTATACCGATACATCCATAAATAAATGTATGGGTCCTACCTACAGTTATGTATGTATAATTATCAACTGTAAATAAAAAAAAATATTTCAGGGAGGGAGGTTGTCTGTACGGGAAGTGACGTAAGTATTAAACATGGCGTCAATAATGGCCTTTCTATTTGTACTGTAGACTTGTCATTTTCTAACCCAAAGTGTAGATAAATTAAAGTATAATACGTAATCATATTATTTGAATTGTCGTAATCATCTATTAATCTAATACATAAATACGATTCTCGTGTCTTGTTCAAACGGCGCCAAAACCAAAACGGCTGGATTTATATTTAGGTTTTTTTGTATTTGTTCACTGGCTGATTTATTTTTAACTATCAGCTGTATTCTTCCAATACAAGGCGTACAAAGGCGACCGTTTGGGTGTGAAAAGGAAAAGCCGATAGTCTGACCAGAAATGGGGCGGCTAACTATGGGTGTTTGTTACCAAACTCCACGACCGATTTAATGATCCAAACGACTGGACATTTTTTCGTATCGGATAGGATCATATCGGATAGGTCGAAGTATCGGTTACCAACTGAAGGATACAGGCAAAGAATAGGGAATGTCCTAATGAGTTGATTTTTGAGAAATACACATTCAAAAGTTTGAAGTCATATACATTCCTAGGTTTTTTCCTTTCAACCACAAACAAAACCGCCTTTTTTGCGCTACCTAGTTGTTTTCTTTAAAAGCGGAATAAAAGTACCATAGACAATAAGTTTCTTCCTATTTAAAACAAAAGAAAATGTGACATTCCTTGTTCTTGCCTGTACCCTTCAACTGTTTTTCATATCCCTACTAAGTAATATTAGTAGGTATACCTGCTTATACATAGATAAACAATATTTTTAAGCATATTGACGAAGCATTTGGCAGAAAGCAATGTGTTCCAATATTGATTTCTTAGAAATTATTACCCGAGAAAAAAAGCTAAAACTTTACAAGTAATGCAAAGTTATAATGAGTTAAAATTATGTTTGATTTCAGCACGAAGTTCCTTGCCGATGACGATGCGATTTTCAACAACTCCGTAGAATAGAAAATGAAAAAAAACTGTTACCTTTTTATTTTTTACACTAACTCAGTTATTTCTTCTTAGTTCCACGCTGGAAATGAGGGAACGTCAGAAAACCATCTACAACTTTTACTTACTTACTTTGGAAGTAATGCAACTTCGCCAGTCGAGTTGCATTCTGTTGAGCTATTTCAATGGTATTACACTCCCACTTATTCCTTGTTGTTATTGTTTTGTATACATGTATTATTGTTTAGTATACAGGGTGATTCAGAAATACTCCTTTGTCTTAAGGGAGTATACTAATGGATCCATTATAGCAGGTGTCAATGTCCTGAAACAAAATGTTTACCTCTTGTTACAAAAACAATAATAAGCCTATCCAGTTTTACGGGAATGTCGAATTTTTGTTTGTTTAGAGATATTGACTCCAGTGTACATTACACTCAGTACGGTCAACAGAAACAGTGGAAAATGCGTTAAAGGAGGTTAAAAGATGATTTCTGGATCATCCTGTACCTATATTCAAGTTTGGAAAAATTTTATACTGGGGGTTACTGTTAAAAATAACAATTTTATTACCACATAAATGATGAAAGTTGGAATAGTCCCGTAGGTGCGTTTGCCCCATTTGACTGGAACTGTTATATTTTCCATATATTATTGTAAAATGCATTCCGTAATGCTAAAAGTTTGGAACATTATCTGGCAATTTAATGAAGGTAGACTCTAACAAGCGAATAATGGCGCATTATGTGTGTTCCAAATCGGAATACTTAGGTACTTTTTCTTAAAAAAAATTGTTCTTTTACTTCTTCGGTCTCGATCTTACAAACGCTTTTGTATGTTTGTTCGCTGTTAACTTCGTTGTTTATGAACCGATTTTGATGTTAATTTTTTTGCTAAAGATGGTTTCATGATAAGGATGACACCTGATAAATCGGGAAGAAATTTAAAACTAGCTGAAGTCTTTTTTCATTGTTCAAAGCTTTGATTTAATTTCACCTGGCCCCATCCTTTATCGGTATTATGACATGGAGCTGGAATATGGACATAGGAATTAAACTCTGTAATTAAACGGCACAACCCCATCGAGTTTGGTCTCGTATGATTTGTCTTGACGCATGATTTGTATTTCAATTTTTTTTTATAACTTTCTAAGCTATTTCAAAAAGGAGTCTTTATCAATTCGACCGTATAAATGTTGTTTTTTTATGTTTGTTAGTCGTTTATTATCGTTTTTTTATTTTTTTTAAACATTTTTTTTTGTTAGAAATAAGATATTTTCCAGATGGTCCAACTATCGAATCGACCCTAGCGAATATAGTAATTCTCGTCAATTTAAGTAATTCATTATGTATTGTCAAACTTTCAGTTTCTACATCTTAATTTAGTATTCTAATAATATCTACATGTTTCTAACTAAATAACGTTGTAATATCAGGCATACATTTACATAAAGGTTACCTACATGTAAATCAGTCGACCATACAAATCATTCCATAAAGGATATGTTTTCGCACGTGGGTGCTGAATAATCAATATTATGTTTTCTCGATTTCATCTGGCCCCGTACGTTGAGGTTTTGTGCGTTAAATCAAAAACGTTGGCGAAACTCTAGGAACTAACTCGTCCCATGATACTAAACAACTTTCCCTATGGAACTCTATGTCAAAAACGCCAAAAAATATACCTCTTTATAGAAACTTCCGGATCAGCTGATTGCCACATTTTTCGCCAACGTTACTTTATTTAGCGTGGTATAGGCATAACAGCCACAGGTAAAATAACCGTGAGGGGACTGTACAGTGGCATAACACAAAGCTTGACGATTCGAAAAACAAAACTAAACGCCCCAAATGTTATTTTAAGCCTCTTTCTTGATTTTGTTTTAGATTCTTTGTGTATATAAAGCGTTCTCCGGCACAAAAACCGTCTGGCTCTAACACTTACAGGGACATATCCCGCCTGTCCACGTGATAACAGTAATAATTCCATTATCTTCAATTGAATGACCAGGGAAGTGTTTATGTACATATTTTCTTGACACCTTCAGAACTAACACGCTAAAACAAGGAAACTAATACAAGAGAAAACAAAAACAGAATCAATACATAGTATAAGTAGTAGTAAAGTCGCCTCTCGCTGTCTGTCTCTATGTACCTATGCTTAAATCTTTAAAACTATGGGGGAGATTTTTATGCCGTTTTCTTTAGTTGATAGACTGATTTTAGAGGAAAGTTTATATGTAGGTATAATACTATAATAGAAAAGAAATACTGTTAATAGTGTATATTGGCAAAACAACGTTTTCCGGGACAGATAGTATAATACCGGGTGTTTTGAGGAAGAGTGTAGGCATTTTGCAGATGGGTAGGGTCGGTCTCTACGATAATTTTATAGTATGGGAACCATGGTCCGATCTCCTTTAGTTTTTGAGTTGTTACACTCGAGGCGAAAAAAAAACACTGTTTCAGATAAAATATAAATAAATAGCTATAAATAGCTGTTCTTTATTTTTCTATTAAAGCACATAACACACGATACATTTAAATTATTACAAAAATGTTGATAGCAAAAACAGTTAAATTATCGTCAAACGATAGAAAATTAAAAAAAATATTACTGACTTTTTTATTTTTTTTTATATTAGCTTTGATCGACCCTACCCATCAGCAAAATGCCTACACTCTTCCTCAAAACACCCTGTATAGAGTAACACACAATAATTCATTTTTTAATTAAACGCGCACAGACATTATAACTCAATATTGTTCACTGGGTATAATCAAAGACAAGCTCGAGCTTTCCTTTGTTATTTTACTCATTACTTAAATAACTGAGTTATAACACACAATAAAACAGAATATAAAAGGACAATTCAAAATAAATAGTTAATTATGTTAAAATGCGTTCACACGCCAAAATGTCCTTTTTGCATTGTTTCTGATTGCTGTTTTTTCTTTAGCTCAAAGTTTTACGTTTTGTAGATATGATAAACATCTATGATGAACAGTTTATTAAAAATATAATAAATCGTAATATAAGTTGGTACGTCCCACATTGTATTCAAAGTTTTCTGTAGGTTAATTAATTTTTATTATCAAGTTTCTGACCTCCAGACGGTAAATATTGTTTTATGGTTTTGAATTCTATTCCGAATAGCATAGACTTCAAAATCACTGGTATTATTTGGCATATTATAATTATAATAGATATTGACGGTCAACATTATATAATATTTCACCGTTTATAAGCTGGTATGTATTTTAAATAGATTAAAAATGTTCAAATGTAATAGTTGTTAAGTAAATATATCGACGTATTGACATGTTTCACCAAAAGGTAATAAACTATTGTTTGTGAGAAACTGACTTGTTTATTTTTCTAAGTGTAAAATACTGATTTCATATTAAATATTAATATAAACTAATTTTCTTTCATAGGGAAGCTTTTTAAGGTAAGGAGGAGGTTCTCAATTCCATTCGAGATTTTTTTGAGTGGGTGAACCGATTTGGATGGTTCTTTTTTTGTTTGAAACCTTGTGATCCTCGTTTGGTACCATTTAAATTAGGTTCAGTTCTGACAACGGCAATCACGACTAAACCACAAAAGTCTTCATATAAGTGCTTGAAGTCGGAAGTCTTTACATTTATTTATTTTATAAGCCATACACTATAAGCACTGTACGCAGCGCAACGCTGGTAGGGTGAAGGAGAACATCGTGATGAAACCCGCACACCACATGGCGTGTGAATCCTATAACAGTGATGGGCTCACCCCCTGTCACGTTGGGTTAAATACGCTTGGTGACCCGTGATCATTTGCTTAGCAAATGCCAACCTTGCTTTGGGATAAAAAGACGTGAATGTATGTGTGTTATTAATTTGACATGAAGGGCCGACTTATTACGGATATATTCCAGAATCAGCACCTGACACAGTCAGGGTAAGGAATCACGACGACATTTATTTGGGCACATTATATATTCTTAGAAACATGTAAATATAGAAGCACATGATATCATGTAAATTCCACTTTGCTGTACTCAATATCTGCTTTCGAAAAAGTCAGCCGTGTACTTTACACACCGTCACGGGATTATGATCGGAACGATGCTAGGTAAAAGTTGAACAACAAAGATCAAAGTCGCACCAACAGTCAGCGCTGGCCCTCCGGTACAGTCGGGTCGAACTTCGCCGTAGAATTACCTTTTAAAGCGCGGAGGTATTCTGCTCGTTCGCTTATGCATTCACTTCAAGACAATGTTATAAACTTCTGCCGAGGGAAACGAGAGCGCTCTATCTCAAACTTAAACGGGGAAACGTAACTATTTGATTTGAGTTGAATTGAAAATTTTGTTCCCAACTGTACACTGTAGTTAACAGCTCTTTAGTTTTAATGTTTGAATAAGGGATGAGAGACTCTTCGTTTGCTTCTATAACGCTTCCCCTTTGTTTAGACGGGCGGCATTACTTATGTAGATTGTGAATAACAAAGTCTCTACGGAATTTTTCTTTAATTTGCTCTGTAAATGAGGAAAGTATAGGCTGAATTCGCAACCTTTGTTTTCCTTTGTAACCTGTTGTTAGTCTGCGACGATTGTTCAAGGAATGTAATTAGATATACCGATGTTTCGTCTATGACTATTTTGAAACAATTACCTTTTGGATTTGGTCAACACAACCAAACGTTATTTTTCTCTTAACGGGGTGTAATTAGGTTTGTGCGTACGAAATGCCATAGTCAACATTGGACAAACAAAAATTACTATTATTTGTCATGTATTACAGAAGATATTGGCGGCCGAGACAATGTTATTAGGTTGATAAATTATTTCAACATTTATGAGCTGGAACGTATTTAAAATAGATTAAAAGGTACGAAATGTAATAGTTATTAAGTAAATATATTAGGTATATTAGGCTTATTGACTTGTTTCATCAAATGATTGTTTGTGAGAAACTAACTTGATTATTTCTTTTGTTAGAAAATACTTTTTTGTATTACCGTTAATAATGTGTACCTTATGATATTGTAAAGATATTTCATGCACCTACCTAAATTTGTCAAGGAAGTTGAACGCGTTGTGAAATTAGGAAGAGAGTTTATGCATGTATATAACATACGAGATGAAGTACTCCATTATTTATTGTAAGTGAATGCGAGGCTTCGGCACAGAAATACAGAGTCTGTACATTACAATAACATTTTAGGCAAAATCTCATCGAGATTGCTACATAAATTTCATTTACGTACCTACGATTTTGCGTCAGCTTTATGCAGACAAATTTTCTTCGCAAATAGAAAACCTTGGGTCCCGCGTTGCTATCGCTTGATTGTGATGAATGCCAACATAGCAATTGTTTCTTCGCCGCATGAGGAGAGGGGAGAGTTCATTTTCTGCCGACTCCATTGTCCTCGTATAATAAACCACAAATGAGCGTCATCCATTGAAGTGGCTCACGTCTGCTGTATCAATTCTTGGGAACGTGAGGTAGTTACTAATGCCCACTACATTAGGCTCCTTACTAATGTTGCTTTGCCCTCTATCACTTAATTAAATATAATGGGGGTTAACTATGCAGTGGGAGATAGGGCGGGGATCGGCAATATTTGGTTATAATTGGATTTTGTCGTAAATTGATATAAAATATGCCTTGAATGGAGTGCCTGGTAAAGATAGAAAAAGCTATTCTGGTTTGGTAATTTTTTTTTATCACTATGAACAAGCGTTTGACCACCATCCTGCCTGATGTTAAGAGCGATGTGGTCTACGATGAAGCATACTTGTTTATTGGGTACCTTTTCACCCGCGACTTAAAGACCTTCAGACTGTACTGCGCAGGAAACACAGACTCCGGCAAGTCTTACCACATCCTGGCAGTTCGCACTATGAAAGTTGACGCAAACCGTTTAGATCGCGTAAATGGCAAATTTGAAAAGTATTGATGAAAGTAGAATTGCGAATACTGTTGATACGAGTGGGCTGTAGGAAATCAGCGACCCAAGTATGATTAGATTAACAAATGTGGAAGAAAAGCCAGGGTTAACAGTATGTATGTAACTCAACGCCATCACACCGACCCGGAACATATTATAAATACAGCTATCTGTCATTATCACTCCTCGCGGGTTAGACTGCGCGAAATAGATCTTTCAAAACATGGTTCGGGTCTGTCCAAGTAGAGTACGAAATATGCTGGTGTGAGCTTATGGAGAATTTAACTTTCTTATTGTACCTATCCCCCGTATAGCCTTGTGGTGACGGTGAGTAGAATACATGTATCATAACCCCAGCCCAACTTTTCCAGTCTTGAGGGTCGTACGAGGCGACCGAGAGAACTCTCCAGAGGACGGGCAGCAGCGCTCTCTGTGAGTTAAACCACAACACAACTTCGATCGCCAACCCGCCAGCCAAAAGTGGCGATTATTGGTATTTACCCCTAAAATATTCATGGAAATCATTGGTAAAGGGCCCTCGTCCAGCAGTGGACGTCATGGGGCTGATTATGATGTACATATTATGATAAGGACCTATTGTTATACTATGATAGCTTCTATTTCTGGTGTAACATGTTAATATATTTAATGTAATTTGATTTACGTATTAGGGTCCGCGCGTGAATTTAATTCAAGTGAAGTGGTGTTTAACGGCATGACGTTGCACGAACATTTTCAAAATTGTTAAGTCATCAATCAAATTGACGCCGAAGAATGATTGACGTGGCTTTTGTGCAGCCCTGTGGACGGGTCATTGAACTTGAACTGGGAAGGTTTGGGAAGTTCAGTAAATGAGAACATCGTGAGCAAACAAACCATATATCATGTATTTAAAAGGAGTGTAAACTATGGCGGTGACGAGTTCAACATATTTCACGTTTGATTAAATATGGTTGTAAAACTGTGATAATTTCTGCCTACTACGCTTTCAAGAATTAGGAAAAAGTCAGCATTTTTTTAAATTACGCGCGTAATAAGCAATTTTTGACCGACTTTTGCATTTGTTAACTAAACCATAACTACCTACCAGACTGAAGTTTTAAAAACGTGTTTGATCAAATGATCCCCGCCCTCGATCCCTTCGCATCGATACTCGACGAGATTTTTTTTATCACTATAAACAAGCGTTTGACCACCATCCTGCCTGATGTTAAGCAGTGATGTGTTTTACGATGGAGCACATGTTTTACGATGGAGCACACTTGTTCATTAGGTACCTATTCACCCTCGACGAAGACCTTCAGACTGTACTGCGCAGGAAACACAGACTCCGGCAAGTCGTTCCACATCCTGGCGGTTCGCACTATGAAAGTAGGCGCAAACCGTTTGCAAACGCAAAACGAATGTACAAATGGCGGTTGCATATATCGTGTAAAAAAAATTGCGTACGAGTAGATATACCTACGGACACACTAATAAATCACAAGAACTCATTTATTTGCTATGAATGAAACCCAACACTATGGAGAGCATCTCTAAATTTGAATAGTTATGAACTAACAATTAAGTCCTAACGATTATGATAGTCATTAATTCAACTAGAACTTGAGATACCAATCATATCGTAGATATTGCAGTTCTATAAAGCTGAGTCCACTTTACCTAACCTTTGGTTACGTAAAATTAATCCTATCAAAAACAATACTTGTCAAAGAAACCAAGTCTCGCAACTCAGTTGTTCTACGGTCTAAAGTTGTGAGATCCATGTAATACCAGGTCGGTTATTAATTTATTCAGTCAAATAATTTACACGTGTTTTCACGCTTTTTTTTTGCTTGACTTGGTGGGTTGTGGGACCGATGTTTAATCTACAAGTATTTGCTAAAATACAATACTACATACTATACCATTTCATACCATTAACATACATGTAGGTAGAATCTTAAGTATTTTCGGCCAGTGAACTAGATTCTGACTACTAGAATCCCCAAAAAAATGCCGGCGAGGCCCAAAAATGCTCTGAATCGCTGGGATAAAAGGATTAAGATCAGCCAGGTTTACACACGCAGATCAATCTGACATTTTGGAATGCCGTTCAAGAGCAAGCAAAGTACGAGTATTTCGTTAGCCGTCTTTAAGAAATCATAAACGCTTTTTTATGACAGCATGAACACTGGTTGCTCTGTATCCAAATGTAAAGATTAAACTACGTGTTATTCCTTAACCCTAAGTTAAGGCCTCTACTAGTTCAATAGATCAATCAGTATGTTGGTGTAACCGAATCGAAGTTTTTAGATATCGTCGGTCTATGGAGCTATTTATCTATCTGCAGGTTGGTATTATGACGATAGGAGACGCAAACTTTTGCACGACATCTTTAAGAGGTCGTTTCGAGATTTCGGAGTCGTTCGCTACCGATAAGGCGCCAATCGATTATCGTTTAGCGGAGCTGATAAAATGAAAGTTCGATAATTTCTCGATGTACTTACTAAGATTTTGTAGCGTAAAATACCCATCTGATTTGAATTTTTGAGATGAGATTTTGCGATTTATCACGGGCGCCGAAAATAAATTATTAATTAGGTAATATTTAAGTAGGTATTTACTTTAGTCGGTTATTAAAATTTTCAAGTTCAGGTGGATGTAATCTGAAGTTTAGACTTCTTAACTTATTTAAAACTTTTGGCAAAGTTATTGCACGGCAAACATCTAAAAATTGTTCTTGAAATTCGTCATAATTAGCAATTTTACAAACTCTCTGTTAACGTAGTCTCTCTTTTATACGAAGGTTTTTTTTGTCTCTGCGATGCCACAATTGGCCATCAAGATACTAAATACTAATTACAGGGCCTATTCAAAAAAGTTTTACTTATCTTGTGTAAGGCAAATTGGATTTCAAACGGTTTTCCGTTCCTTTTGAAGAAGCATCTAATTTTTGTTTACTCAGAAACTCAAACTCTAGGCCCTGCCAAGGCATAGAAGGTGCGTAAGCATTTATCTTGTTACATTTTTTAAACAGATCCCGTCACCTTACTTATTCATTAAAAAAGGCGGATTATGCGGAACAATGGCCCGATGATGCTATCACGATTTCAAGACGGTTTATATTTTCAAAGGATTCCAAGGAGCACGCAATTTATTCGGCTTTCCAACGTCATCCACATTAATTAAAGTAAACAATACGGAAAAGATGGGATAAGGGCGGATTTGCGGCGAGAAACAACAAGGCAGCGCCATTTTCTGCGCCTCAAAACAGATTATCCGCTTCGCCATTTTTAGACAGAGGATCATTAAGAAAGACGCGTTTTAAAGCGGCTTTATAATTGCGCATTCATTTTAGTAGTGAAAAAAACATATCTATGTGTCTTAAACGGGGTAACAAGTCGCTTCGGAGCATGGACTCTTTTTTTCAAGGGTAGAAGTTTTTAAAACAGTAGAAGTTTTATTGTAACCACGTCGACGGGAGTGATGTGTCCCCGAAAGGGTTATTTAAACGTAAGACGATTGACATAATGGGAACATTGTGTTTATGCAGTTTGAAGCTTACGGTATGCGGGTTTTCTCAAGATGTTTTCCTTATTCGTAGGAGCCTTGCGTAACGTATCCAAAAAATATAATCTCTGATTAAAATACCTAAGAGTTGATGTGATGGACGGACATGTTCATGGTGGGAAACGGGCTTGATCCACGTATGCACGTGACTCAGCGAATCCATAAACTAATATTAGTTTATGGATACTATAATTTTAACGAATAAAGAACCCACTTTAACTAGTACCAGTCACCCGCCCATACATTTTTCCCATAATCATACCCTGATTTCCTTACCATTGAAATATCTTGTGTCTATAAAAAAAACATATAAATCGGTGCATAAACGACGAAGTTATCCGCGAACAAACATAAAAAAACATATATGCATTCGCATAATTGAGAAAGACTCCTTTTTGAAGTCGCTTAAATATATTTTCCTCTCGAAGAAACAACTTAACTACTTACTCGCCAACCAAAAGCACCCGGCGCAAAGTAGTCCACGTTCTCGTCCGATTTTGTTGTTAATTACATTTTTTTAATTTTCAACTTTTTATTTTCGTCTCTGTATCGGAGTTTCCAGCTCAAAGAGCTCGCTGAAACGGGACCCGTATTTTAATGTGAAAATTTTATATGTAGTGTCAGACGGTCCATTTGCGAATTAATTGGAATCGCCGACTCGATCAAACTTTTCGTTCTGTGGTCGAACTTTCATATTGCTCTACACTGGCGGCGGCGGTGGCGGCCTGCGTGTCCCCTTTGCTAAAAATCACTTGTGGAGAGGAAAGTTTTTAGTGAGGTTTTATTACGAGACTGCTCTAGGACGATAGAACTACCCAACTGCTGGATGTTGGTATAAACTCTAATCCACTGAATAGTTAGCTAGACAGCGGGTAATCTGTTTTATATCAGACAATTTCATTAACGATAGGATTATGGTAAAATAATTTTGAAAACTGTAGTCAGCGATAAGCTTTTGGGGATCTAGTCGCCTTTTATAATACTTTATTGTAGATAGTCTTAATATTAAACATGTATTTATGTACTGTAGTGTGCTATTAACGTTTAGTACCTAACCTACCAATATTTACTACAAAAAAACATTTCATAATTTATAAAATAGGCCAGAGTTATGGACTTTTCACGACAAAGTATTTTTGTATGTCGAAACTTATGTTATTATAATTATGTAGGTATAAATGTTGTGTTACCAGAACCATCAAAACATAAATGAATGAGGGATTTACTTGACGGCCATTTTTTTTAGTTTCATTTCCGCTCAATGTGTTCGAATCTTTATTCCGTCAAACTTTAATTTTTAATTTTGTTGCGATTTTAGGCCAAATAGTCCAAAGATGTATGTGGTAAGTATGTATGTAGTCCTATTAACTGTCTATTTACTACCAGATAAACAATATAACAGAGAGCCCGGTATTCAAGGTGAAGAGCAGAGCCGACAGGATCAGTGGCAGATATCCAGTGAAAAAATCAATGTATCAGTGGTAAACGTCTTGATTTTATCGGCAAGTATCTGTGGGCTACAACATTATGGAAAGATACTAAGATTTTTATCTGCGTATCCTACTAATATTATAAATGCGAAAGTTTGGATGGATGTTTGTCCTTCTTTCACGCAGAAAGTACTGGACGGATTTTAATGAAACTTGGCAGTATTGTAGCTTATAAACTAGAATAACATACCTATAGGCTATAAAGTATATTGGTAAAACAACGTTTACCAGGTCAGCTAGTACAAATATATCTGCAGATAACATATGCATGTAAATACATCATCATCAGCCACATAACGTCTCCTGCTGGACGAGGGCCTCCAATAATGAGTTCCGTTATTTGGGGAGTAATGCCAATAATCTCTACGCTTGGCAAGCGGGTTAGCGACCGCAGTGGCAGTGTGGTTAACTGACAGAGAACGCTGCTACACCTCTTACGACCCCAATGACGGGAACCCCCTAGCTTCGTCACTACTACCTGGTATCACTGAAAATATTGAATGAATTCGGAAAAACGATGTTGATACTTGCAGGCTTGTTTACAATTCTTTTCTGATCGGGATAACGGGTTGTTTCTTTCATATAATTTTGAAAGCTCATAACGTTGTTTGTCTCAAAAATGTGTAAAATAACGTCTCGTTACTCGTAACTTATAATATACACATAACGGTCCGGGAGCGTTCCGGGGCCGTAGTTGTAGTTTCTATGAACCCTGCCATATAGCGACTGCTTGCTTTCACTTCCTGTAGCACATATACAATAGATATAATCCCATTGGTTTTTCTAGCCGTTTCGCCTCTGTGTGAAGTGAGCGGGTAGAGTACCTTTACCTAGGTGTGCCTAGGTTAATAAAAACACATCACAATTTAAATAAATTTTATATTTTCAATCATTAACATCTGAATCTTTCCCACTTCTCGATCAGCTGTTACACTAAATTATGCAGGTAGATATTAAATTTCACCAACTGTGAAATCACAAATAAAGGGTTCATGGACCAAAATAGTTTGATTATAATTTGTTTACCTACATTTTTGACACAACAAAAATTTCACAAAACTCTTGCATTTTCTCCTCGAAAACATCTTCATCATCAGGTCTCACGGCCGCGTATCACTCTAAAATATCACAGACTTCCCGTGACCCATACACATTAAAAAGATTTACTTAGTCATTTTCCGAACTTGAATTTTACGAAAATAATCTTACAGTTATAGCCTACCTATTGTCTACTTTTCAGACGTGTTTGTCAGTGGTATTTTAGACACTGTGCTGCCCCCCTAGCATAGCGCTCCAATAATTTGAATTTGTATTCTGAATATTTAATGTATGAATTCTCAATCTATTGTATCAATTTAATGTACTAAGTACTGAATATTTAATGTATGAGTTCTGAATTTTTTATGTGTTTACACATTTACCCCCTTACCAATAAACGCGTTTTTACTTACACAACGGTTATTACAGGTCTACTTGAACTGGTTATTCCGTATTTGACAT